>JAQZBX010037998.1:0-12886 GCA_029593785.1 Cabassous unicinctus | reverse complement strand
AATTTTGAATAGACCTACTCAGAGACATATTAATCAGAATGTCAAATGCCAACGATAAAGACAGAATTCTGAAAGCAGCAAGACAAAAGCAATTCATCACACACAAGAGATGCTCAATAAGACTAAGAGCTGATTTCTAATCAGAAAACATGAAGGTAAGAAGGCAGTGGTATGATATATTTAAGGTAATGAAGGAGAAAAACTGCCAGCCAAGAATTCTTTATCCGACAAATCTGTCCTTTGAAAATGAGGATGAGTTTAAAATATTCACAGATAAATGGAAACAGAGAGTTTGTTAACAAGAGACCTGCCCTACAAGAAATACTAAAGGAAGTTCTGCAGGCTGAAAGGAAAAGACAACAGAGAGAGGCATGGAGTAGTATACAGAAATAAAATTACCAGTAAGGGTAACTAAAAGGAGAAAAAAAAAAAAAGAGAGACAAAAATAAGATATGACATATGAAAGCCAAAGGATAAAATGGTTGAAGAAAAGACTGCTTTCACATTAATAACATTGAATGTTAATGGGTTAAATTCCCCAATCAAAAGACACAGGCTGACAGAAAGATAAAAAAATATAAGCCATCAATATAATGTCTACAAGAAATGTACCTTTAGACCAAAGGATACAAACAGGGTGATGATGAAAGGTTTGAAAAAGATATTCCAAGCAAACAGTAACCACCAACCCCCCCCCCCAAAAAAAAGCTGAAGAAGCTACACTAATATTGGTAATATTGGACAAAACAGACTTTGCATGAAAAACTGTTATAGGAGACAATGAAGGACGTTACATATTGATAAAAGAGGCAATCCACCAAGAAGAAATAACAATTATAAATATTTATGCATCTAACCAGGGTGTCCCAAAATACATAAGGCAAACACTGGCAAAACTGAAGGGAGAAATTGACATCTCTACAATAACAGTTGGAGACTTCAACACACCACACTCATCAATAAATAGAATATCTAGACAGAGATCAATAAGGAAACTGAGAACTTGAATAATATGGTAAATGAAATAGACCTAAAACATATACAGAACAATGCACCCCAAACAGCAGAATATACATTCTTCTCAAGTGCTCATTGATCATTCCCCAGGATAGATGACATGTTTGATAAGAAAATAGGTCTCAATAATTTAAAAAGATTGAAATTGTGCAAAGCTCTATCTCTGATCCTAATGGAATGAAACAGGAACTCAATAACAAAAAGAGGATTGGAAAATTCACAAATTTATGGAGGTTAAGCAACACAGTCTTAAATAAACAGTGGTTTAAAGAAGAAATTGCAAGAGAAATCAGGAAATATCTCCAGACGAATGAGAATGAGAATACAATATATCAAAACTTACATGATGCAACAAAGGCAGTGCTGAGGGAAATCTATAGTCCTAAATGCCTACATTAAAAAGAAGAAAAAGAGGTAAAATCAAAAGCTAACCACACACCTGGAGAAATTAGAAAAAGAACAGTGAACTATTCCCAAAGCAAACATAAGGAAATAAATAAAAAGTAGAGCAGAAATAAATAAAATTGAGAACAACAACAAAAAAAGAATTAAAAAAAAAAACCAAAATTTGGTTCTTTGAAAAGATCAACCAAATTATCACACCTTTAGCTAGCTTGACAAAGAAAAAAGAGAAGATGCAAATAAATAAAAGCAGAAATGAGAGGGGGGACATTACTACTGATGACATAGAAATAAAAGCATCATAATAAGATATTATGAAAAACTATGTCACCAAATTAGACAACCTAAAAGAAATGGACAAATTCCTAGGAACCCACAAACAACCTACACTGATTCCAGAAGAAATACAAGTCCTCAACAAGCCAATCACAAGTAAGAGATTGAATCACTCATCAAAAACCTCCCAACAAAGAAAAGCCCAGGATCAGATGGCTTCACAGGTGAATTCTGACAATCATTCCAAGAAGAATTAATAACAATCCTGCTCAGACTCTTCCAACAAACTGAAGAGGAGGGAACACTACCAAACTCATTCTATGAAGTGAACATACCATAATATCAAAGCCAGGTAAAGATACTACAAGAAAAGAAAATTACAGACGAATCTCTCTAATGACTATAGATTCAAAAATCCTGAATAAAATAGTTGCAAATTGAATCCAACAGAATACTACACCACAATCAAATGCATTTTATCCCTGGTATGCAAGAGTGATTCAACACAAGAAAATCAATTAATGGAATACATCACATTAACAAATTAAAGGAGAAAAAAAACACAACCATCTCAATTGATGCAGAAAAGGCATTTGTCAAAATTCAGCATCCTTTATTGATAAGAGCACTTTGAAAGCTGGGAATAGAAGGAAACTTTCTCAACATGGTAACTAATGGTGAAAGACTGAAAGCTTTCCTGCTAAGATCGGTAACAAGACAAGATGCCCATGGTCACCAATGCTGTTCAATATTATACTAGAGTTCTAGCTATAGCAATTGGGCAAAAAAAAAGAAATAAAAGGCATCCAAATCTGAAATGAAGTAAAACTTTCGCTTTTTGCAGATGACACGATCCTATACCTAGAAAGACCTAAAAAGTCTACAATACAGCTACTGGAGCTAATAAGCGAGTTCTGCAAAGTGGCAGAATACAAGATCAACATGTAAATATCAATAGCATTTCTATACACTAGTAATGAGCAATCTGAGGAGGAAATCAAGAAAAACATTCCATTTACAATAGCAACTAAAAGAATAAAATATTGAGGAATAAATTTAACCAAGGGGAAAAATAGCTAGAGGACAGGCTGAAACAACCCCAAAAAAGATCTTCTAGGGTTTAGGACAGCAGGTGAAGGCTGCACACCACCCAGAGGAGATAGGGACAAAAGAGGGAAATCACGACGACAGAACCATGAGTTGGAACCAGCAGCGTCTGCTGCTGCTGGCACCCTCCCCTACACTCCTTAGAATTCTCGGGCCCCTGGGCCTGAGACTACAGACAAAGGGGGTTCCAGGGATCTACCACTCCCGGAAAGGGGAGAGAGAAGGACACAGCCTTAGGCTGACTCAGGTTCTGACCCACAAATTTGGGCTGTGGAGCCCCACGGACCTTCCACACGGTGGTTTGCCCTGGGAGCCTACAGAGGACTGGAGAAATCCAACCCTCGCAACCGCCCTCTCTTCTAGCCTGGACTAATTGTTGAGGACTCCACAGGAGAGGGGAGAGAGAGCCTGGGGCTGACCCTGCCTTTAACTCGCAGGTTTGGTCTGCACTGTCCGGAGAGCCCTGCCAGGCCGGGTGGGGCTACGCCATTGTTTGCCTTGGAGTCTGCAAGGGGCTAAAGATATACAAACCTCCCAATCTCCTCCTCTACTAACAGGGACTGATTGTTGAGGATTCAGAGGGGAGTGGAAATATTTCCTAGCTGGGAAAAGGGAGGGGGCTACCAGAGAAGACTGGAGAACTGTCTCAGAAAGTTTGAATTACAAGGCTCTTAGCGCTCAGACAGGAAACTCTATCACATTGATCTGGTCTGTGTCACAACAAATACACTCCGACCAGGCATTGAATTGAGAGCTGCCAACGAGCGCCATCTCCTGGCAGACCAAGGAAGTGCATGTAAGAAAATTAAAAATAAATAGGAGTGGGAAGCGGGTGTGGCTCAGTGGATAGAGCCCCCGTTTACCATATGGGAGGCCCGGGTTCGCTTCCCAGGGCCTCCTTGTGAGGGCAGGCCGGCTCGCGCGGCGCCATGGGCTGATGCGGCAAGACCTCACAGCAAGGGGGAGATAAGCAGACACAGAGAAGACACGCAGTGAATGGACACAGCAACACAATCAGCAAGCGGGGGATAAATAAATAAAAATAAATCTTTTAAAAAAATAAAAATAAATAAATAGGAGAGGCTTTTCCTGGCCTCTATAGCCTCCCTGCCCAAGACCCTAGGAAACGACTCTACAACCAATTACTGGGTCCAGTGCCCAGTTTTGAGCAACCAGCAGGACAATCCTTACAATCAAGGTTGAGCCAAAAATCAAAGAGCTGTGGTAACTCATAGCCTCCTACCACTAAAACCCTATAAAAGAGAAAGAGATAGAGCATCTAAGTAAAATACAACCTAACCAGATGCCTAAATTTAACCAAGGATATAAAGGACCTGTACTCAGAACTACAACACATTGCTAAAAGAAATCAAAGAAGACCTAAACAAATGGAAGGACATTCAGTGTTCAAGGATTGCTGTTCATAAATCTTTGGAAATGAATAGAAATGGTGAAAGCACATCATAGTGTTTGTTTAACTAGCAGAGCTATTATATGGGTAGGACAGTGTTTAAAGGGAAAGTCTAAGGTCATGTATATTACTAAAAGGAAAGCTAAAAAATGTAACATGGTACTGCATAGCAGAGTAAAACTTCATGTGAAATATGAATATGGGTAATATTGCATATAAAAGATTGTTTTTCTTTGAAACTGAACAAATGTATGTTAATGTTACCAGATATTAATATCAGGCAAAAAAAATTATTATGCTAAGTGAAAGAAAACAGACACAAAGTACTACATATTGTATGATTCCATTTATATAAAATGTAAATATAAATCAATTTATAAAGATGGCATTAGATTACTGGTTATGTAGGGCTGGGGAAGGGTAGAGGGATTGAGAGGTGAATGCTAAGGGGTATGAAGTTTTTCTTTTTGGAGTAATGAAATTGTTCTAAAATCTTTTGTGATGATGAATGCACAACACTGCAATTTTGCTAAAAGCATTGATTATACACTCTGGATAGATTGCATGGTATGTGAACATATCTCAATAAAACTGCTTTAAAAATACATTAGAGGGAAGTGGATGTGACTCAAGTGATTGGGCTCCTGCCTACCACACAGGAGGTCCATGGTTCGGTTCCCGGTGCCTCCTAAAGAAGATAGTGAGCTGGCACAACAGGCAGGAATGGCAAGCTGACACAACAAGATGATGCAACAAGAGACACAAGAGAAAATACATAACAAGAGACACAACAAAGCAGGGAATGGAAGTGGCTTAAACGATTTGGTGCCTCCTTCCCACATTGGCGGTCCTGGGTTCAGTTCCCAGTGCCCTCTAAAGAAACAAAGAAGGTGAACAGACACAACAAGTGCAAACAATGAGGGGGTGGGGAGAGATAAATAAATAAAATAAATCTTTGAAAAAATACATTAGAGGGAAGTGGATGTGGCTCAAGTGGTTGGGCTCCCATCTACCATATGGGAGGCCCCGGGTTTGGTTCCTGGGGCCTCCCAGTGAGGGCAAGCTGGACCGTGCCCACAGACAGCTGATGGCCCGCGCCCATGGAGAGCTGGCGCAGCAAGATGACGCAACAAAGGGAGACAAGCAGACACAGAGGAAATGCGCAGCAAATGGACACAGAGAGCAGACAGCAAGCACAAGCGGTAAGGGGGGGGGGTGGGAATAAATAAATAAATAAATAAATAAATAAATAAATAAATAAAAATAAAACTCTCTAATCATTTAAAAAAATACATTAGAGGCATATAACAGATTTGACTTGGTGGAGGACAGAATTAGTGAGTTAGTTAGAATACAGAGCATATAAACTTGAAAAGACAGAAGAACAGAAAGAGAAAAGAATGGAAAAAAATTGAACAGGGTCTCAGGGAATTGAATAACAATGCAAAACAACAAACACATGCGTTATAGGTGTCCCAGAAAGAGGAGAGCACGGAAAAGGTGCAAAAAGAATATTTGAGGAAATGACTGAAAAATTTCCCAACAATTATGAAAGACATGAATATCAATATTCAAGAAGGACAATACACTCCAAACAGAATAAACTGAATAGACCTACTTTGAAAAAACTACTATTCAGCATGTCAAATGAGGATTCTGAGAGCAGTAAGAGAAAAGCAATATATCACTTACAAGAGAACCTCAAAAAGACTAAGTGCCTATCTCTCATCAGAAACCACGGAGGTGAGAAGGCAGTGGTATGATATATTTAAGTACTGAAGAAGAAAAATTGCCAGACAAGAATTCTTTATCCAGCAAAACTGTCCTTCAAAAATGAAGGTGAGAGTGGGTTGTGTTAAATGTAGCGGGCCACCAGTGTTGTCTGTGATGCCTTGGCAGCCTAACAGAACTCTTCTAAATGTAATGAAGTGCCACATCCCCGCAGAATCCAACAATTTTGTAACCCATTCTCGAGTTGGTCTTGTGAAGTGTCTACTTCAGTTCTTTATGATGCATTTTGTACCTTTCTTTTGGTAAATCATATGGTCAGTTTATAAGCATTTTTATATTTCCTTCCTTTAAAAAAAATGCCTTCTGTATTTCTACTACAAAATACAGCAATAAACATGGAGAGTGCTGTGGGTGTGTTCTCAAGCACAGGTACTATATGATTGATGCAAGGGTCAATAAAGTTCACAGAAAACAAAAGAAAAAAATATGAAGGTGAGGAGAGTGGATGTGAATCAAGTGGTTGAGTGCCTGCTTCCCACATGGGAGGTCCCAGGTTCAATCCCTGGCCCTGGTACCTAAAAAAAAAAAAAAAAAAAGATGAGTTTAAAGTCTTCATAGACAAACAAAAACAGAGAGTTTGACACCAAGTAAACAGATTTACAAGAGATATTAAAGATTGTGCTGCAGTCTGAAAGGCAAAGACAAGGGAGAGAGGCTTGGAGAAGAGTGTAGAAATGAAGATTACAAATAAGGGTAACTAAAAGGGTTAAAAGACAAACAATAGTAAGATATGACAACAGAATGCCACGGGATAAAATGGACAAAGTAATTCCTTTAGAGTAATAACACTGAACAATAATGGATTGAACTCCCCAATCAAAATACATAAACAGACATCTCTACAATACTAGTTGGAGACTTCAATATACCACTCTCAGCATTAGATAGAACATCTGGACAGATATTAAATAAGGAAATAGAGAGTTTGAATAATATGATAAATGAACTAGGTCTAACAGACATTTATAGAACATTCCACCCAAAACAGCAGGATACACATTTTTCTCAAGTGCTCATGGATCTTTTTCCACATTTGACTATGTGTTGGGTCATAAGTCAGATCTCAATAAATTTAAAAAGGTTGAAATTATATATAGCATTTCCTCTGATCATAATGGAATAAAGTTGGAAATTAATAAGAGGCAGAAAAAGGGAAAATTCACAAATATATAGAGATGAAACAATACACTCTAATCAGTGGATCAAAGAAGAAATTGCAAGAGAAATCAATAAATATCTCAAGACGAATGAAACTGAGAACACAACATAGCAATCCTTATGGGATACAGTGAAGGCAGTGATGACAGGGAAATTTATAGCCCTCAATGCTTACGGTAAAAGAGAAGAATGAGCTAATAATCAAATACCTAACTGCACACCTGGATGAACTAGAAAAAGAACAGCAAACCAATCCAAGCAGGAGAGAAATAATAAAGATCACAGCAGAAATAAAAGAAACATAATAGAGAAAATCAACAAAACCAAAGTTGGTTCTTTGAGAAGATCAACGAAATTGATGAATGCTTAGCTGGACTAATAAAGAGAAAAGAGAGAAGATGCAAAGAAATAAATTCAGAAATGAGATGGTTGACATTACCAATGACCCCACAGATATGAGATCTTAAGAGATAACTATGAACTGTATTCCCAACAAAGTAAATGTTGACAAAATAGAAATAAAATCAGAAATGAAAGGGGGGGTTGTTATGACTGACCCCAAAGAAATTAAAAGGATCCTAAGAGAGTTTTATGAGAAATTGTATGCCAACATATCAGGCAACCTAGATGAAATGGACAAATTCCTAGAAATACACAAACAACCTACATTGACTCTAAAAGAAATACAAGTACTCAACAAACCAATCACATTTAAAGACATTGAGTCAGTCATCAAAATTCTCCCAAGAAAGAAATGTCCAGGACCAGATGGCTTCAGAGGTGAATTCTACCAAGCATTTCGAGAAAAATTAACACCAATCCTATTTAAACTTTTCCAAAAAATTGAAGAGGAGGGGAAATTTGCCCAATACATTTTATGAAGCCAACATCACACTAATATAAATACCAAAGCCAGATAAAAATACTACAAGGAAAGAAAATTACAGACCAATCTCTCTAATGAACATAGATAGAAAATTCTCAGCAAAATACTTGCAAATCGAATCCAACAGCACATTAAAAGAACTAAACATCACGACCAAGTGGAATTTATTCCTGGTATGCAAGGGTGGCTCAACATGAGAAAATCAATTACATAATACACTTTAACAACCTGAAGGGAAAAAAAAACACATGATCATCTCAATCGATGAATAAAAGGCATTCGACAAAATCCAGCATCCTTTCTTGATAAAAACACTTCAAAAAATAGGAATAGAAGTAAAGTTCCTCAATATGATAAAGGACATATATGAAAAGCCCACAGCCAACATCGTACTCAATGGGAAAGGTTGAAAGCTTTCCCTCAAAGATTGGGAACAGGACAAGGATGCCCACTATCACCACTGTTATTCAACATTGTGTTAGAAGTTCTAGCTAGAGCAATTAGACAAGACTTGGTGTACAGCAGTAGACACTGGGACGATGCCTCTGACTCCTCGGAGAGAAGCAAGGTACCTGCAGGAATCCTTTGTGTTCCATCCTCTCTGGGGTCATCTCCTGGCTCACCCAGCTAGCCCCTCTTGGATCTCTGAACTCCTGCCATGTTGTGGTTAAGGTCAAAATCCATTTGTTGAGCTAAAGTCTGTTCTGGCCCTCTGTCAGAGCTTCTGTTTTTGGCTGTCAGGTAAGAGAATTCTCTTCTGTTTCTGCTTCTTTACTGTCTATTATTGTGGGAAAGAGTCAGTAAGTTTTATATTTCTGTACTTCTCTGTTTCTGTGGTTTGCGTCTGTCTGTTTGTTTAATGTATATTTTCCTACCTCTGGATGGTAGTTATAAATCAACAAATGAAAATTCTTAAAAGAGCTCTATTCAAATTGCTAAAAATTAAGTAAGCACTTATATTGGTAAATGAATACTCCTGGAGGCCAAATTAGAAAAGCCAAACAGGACAAAAAGTCATTTAAAATCAGACTAAAGGAACTATTTAAAGGAAAGAAACTAAAAAGTTTTTTTCTGAATTCTTCCATAATCTTCCTGGCCCCAGGGTCTTCTCCTAACCTTGAAAACTGGTTTGGGAAACTATGGGGGATGGGATGGGTGTGGAAAGATAGGCGAGATGTGAGTTCAGCTTAGAATTCTGTGTAGCAGGCCTGGAAGTTAAAATAATAGGGACAGGGACACAGATGTGGCTCAAGAAATTGGGCTCCCATCTATCATATTGAGGGTCCCGGGTTCGGTTCCTGGGGCCTCCTGGTCAAAGCGAGCTGGCCTGCGCAGAGAGCTGGCCCATGCAGAGACCAGGCCCGCAAGGAGAGCTGATGCAACAAGATGACACAACAAAAAAGAGACACAGAGGAGAGACAGTAAGAGACACAACAAACCAGGGAGTTAGGGTGGCTCAAGCAATTGAGTGCCTCTCTCCCACTTCGGAAGGTCCTGGGATCAGTTCCCAGTGCCTCCTAAAAAGAAGACAAGGGAAGCGGGTGTGGCTCAGTGGATAGAGCCCCCGTTTACCATATGGGAGGCCCGGGTTCGCGTCCCGAGGCCTCCTTGTGAGGGCACGCCAGCCTGAGCGGTGCGGTGGGCTGATGCAGCAACCTCACAGCAGGAAGCGGGTGTGGGGCAATGGATAGAGCACCCGTTTACCATATGAGAGGCCCCAGGTTTGCTTCCCGGCGCCTCCTTGTGAGGGCAGGCCGGCTCGCGCCGTGGGCTGACGCGGCAAGACCTCGCAGCAAGGGGGAGATAAGCAGACACAGAGAAGACACGCAGCGAATGGACACAGCAGCACAAGCAGCAAGGGGGGGAATAAATAAAAAATAAATAAATCTTTAAAATAAATAAATAAATAAATAAATAAAATAAATATATAAATAAAAAGAAGACAAGACAAGCAGACATGGAAGAATGTGCAGCAAATGGACACAGAGAGCAGACAGCAAGCGCAAGCAGCGGGTAGGTGGGGATAAATTTTAAAAAAAGATAGGGACAGAGGGGATATTACAGAATAAACCTTGTTTTGTATAGTCTGTCCTGTAATTCCTCAATTATATTTTAACAGCTTTGAGATGAGAGTAATCCAAATTTCAGTAAGTAAAGGCCATTAAGAGTTATAGAAAAGTTTTTCTAAACCATTTGAAACAATTTAAACAATTATATTCTCCAGAACCTGATAGATTTTTATTTTTATTTTTACAATTTTAAGGTATTATGAAAACAAAGAAGTTTTAACCTATGGAAGAAAAAAAAAAACCTTCCTAGGTTTTTAAGGATACTAATAAAATAAGGTAGCTTTAAGTCTGTTAAATTTTTAAGATGATGAAAATTCTAAGTTTAGCTTTACTTAAAGGTAGAATTTGTCTTGAGATGAAGTAACCAGTCTATGTGGTTATGGATGGTTATAGGAAGTTTGCATTTTTCCAAACTGAAAGCTTACAATGAAAATGAATGATTCTGGGAAATCATTATTAAGTAAAAATCTAGGAGTTGATGTTGAGAACAAAAAAGCAACTTTATAGCAAAAAAAAAAAACTATCTTCAATCTCTTTACAATCTATGCTAACTAAAATTTATTTACCAAATAGTGCTCTGAGGCAAAACTAAAATCTGACTCTCTCTGTCAAAGTAACAGTTTTTTTCAATCGCTGATCTGTTTTGAGTGGAAGGATATAAAAGCCCTTTTGAGATAATTAATGTGTGTACACACACACACACACACACACACACACACACACATAAAGAACAAAGAATCTACACCTTATCAGAATGGCTTCATCATATCCTTAATGGTTAAAAAAAATACAGAGCCACTGCTATTTTGTAAGTTAAGTCTTTTCCAAACTATTTTACTAACTAATTGGTCACTGTGATAAATAAAGCCCTGCTTAAATATAATGTTTAGGCCTGACAACCTTATATATTCTAATAAAACCCTTAAGGATATCTTTAATTACAAAATGTTAAAAATAGTTTGTTTTTTCACCTTGTAAAAAGTGAGGTACTGAAAATATATACACTTAATACATGTGAAAATCCATATTACATTTAACACTCTGAAGTTTTAAGGAATCATTCACATTGTTAAAAGTAATATATTCTTGGGAGCAGAAGTGGCTCAAGCAATTGGGTGCCCACCTCCCACATGGGAGGTCCCGGGTTTGGTTCCTGGTGCCTCCTAAAGAAGATGAGCAGACAACAAGCAGACAGACGAGTGAGCCATCTCAGGGGGAGGCGGAGAATGGAAGAAAAATAAGAAATTAAAAAAAAAATTTTTTTTAAGTAATATATTCTTAAGGTTGGGATATTAATGTTCCAATAAATGTGTAATTATATTAAAATGATGGTAGCAAGAAAACAATCTTAAGTTTTCATAAAGTTATTAGAAAAATGGTTTTCTTCCAGTACTGCTTTAGTTTCTTTGTGGTAAACAGTATCTTTCTAAAAGAAGAAAATGTAAAGAAAAAAAAAGTGCCATCTACTTATATTTGGAAATTGTATAAAAAATTCTTAAAAACTTTTAAAGTTATCACTGTCTATTCTATCCTAATACTGATCAGCATCACAATATTGTTGGCTATACTTTTAGTTATTCTTAGAAAAATGTGATGTTATACAAACAACCAAAATCTCTTATCAGTTACACTGTTTTGCTCTGATGCTTCTTTAAAAGAACATGCAGTCACACACCCCCCACTGTAAACAAAAAGGGACTTTAAAGGAAAAACAAAGCAAAAGCTTATGTTTTGCCTGTTGATTAACATAATCTTGGTAAAAGAGTAAAAGTAAAATGAAACAAAACTTCTACTGTAAGCTGTAATTAATAATCTCTAGAAATAGCTTTATTTAAGGAAATTAGGGCCTAGATTGTAAACTCTTGAAGTAATCGCATTTATTTCTGAGCTCTGATCTCTAAGCATTATTTCTAAATCCTGAGATGCTTTGCTTTTTAGGTATAACCTAATAGCTCCCCAGAATTTAAGTACCTGCATGACACCTGGAACCCAGAGTTAAAGTTATGCAGCTCTAAAAGTGATGAAGCAGCAGCCCTAAAGCTACACAGAGTGTGGCCATAGAACTAGAGTGGACTTACTGGTATTCTACTATAGACTTATTGTGATTCTAGCAATGGAAGAAATTATATCATTGATGTGGAGACAGTGGCCACTGGAGGTGCTGTAGTCAGGGAGAGGGAAAAAGAGGTGCAATATGGGGACATTTTCAGGGCTTGGAATTGACCTGAGTGACATTGTAATGACAGATACAGGCCATTATGTATCTTGCCATAACCTACAGAATTGTGTGGGAGAGAGTGTAAACTACAATGTAAACTATAATCCATGGTTAGTGGCAATGCTCCAAAATGTGTTCATCAATTGCAATGAACATACCACACTAATGAAAGAAGTTGCTAATGTGGGGAAAAGTGGGAGGTGTGGGGAGTGGGGCATATGGGAATCCCTTATATTTTTTTATGTAACATTTTAGGTAATCTAAGTATCTTTTAAAAATAAATAGGGAAGCGGGTGTGGCTCAGTGGATAGAGCCCCGGTTTACCATATGGGAGGCCCGGGTTCGCGTCCGGAGGCCTACTTGTGAGGGCACGCCAGCCTGAGCGGTGCGGTGGGCTGATGCAGCAACCTCACAACAGGAAGCAGGTGTGGGGCAATGGATAGAGCACCCGTTTACCATATGAGAGGCCCCAGGTTTGCTTCCCGGCACCTCCTTGTGAGGGCAGGCCGGCTCGCGCGGCGCCGTGGGCTGATGCGGCAAGACCTCACAGC
>JAQZBX010037997.1:0-23574 GCA_029593785.1 Cabassous unicinctus | reverse complement strand
TTGGACTACCAATTTAGTATTGAGCAAAAGCAATAGATTTCCAAAATCAGAAAGCTGCTGTGAATCACTCTCAATAAGAGAAGAAAAGCAAATGAATTATGGCCAACATTAGACTCTGGAATTGACATTACAAGCACCCTGAGGAATATTTATGTGTATGTGGTCCAAGGATCCTACTGCTCGGGTCCATTACCATTGCAGACCCTGCTGAATTATGAAAATGTTCCTAAGATCTAACTTAGGAAAAGATACTGAAAAGATACTGAAAGATACTGAAACCAAATCCCCAAATACTCCCTTGATAAATGAAAGGTTATATAAAACTCAGTATTTATATTGTAGTCTTAAGAAAATTTTAAAACATTCATATATATTTTGCATGTTAAAGTAGTGAAATGTCTGGTACTAAAATGAATGGACCAAGCAACTGAACACTCCATTAAATAGATTTGATTTTAAATTCCATCATCAACAGAAAATGACTCTGGTACTCCCAAAGTAATAAAGCCCTGAATTCTTTTGAGCAGCTCAAGAATGCAGCGCTGGGGCATGTGAAAGTTACAGGAAGGTTGATCTCCTCTTAATATCAGGGAAAAAATTCATCCTGCCATGGAGTTTCCAGTGGCTGAAAACTTTTAAACAGAGGTTATATGCCTCAATGTTAGACCATTCTAGAAAAGACTTCTGGGCCAAAGGGTCCCTTCATTTCTTTTCTATTCTTAAGATTGTATAATTTTATGCTTCAATGACCTTTGTAATAACTCTGCAAGATGCAAAACAAGTTTGCGTTAATACACTTCCAAAATCAAGTAATTTAGTGAGCATTTCTTTGAAAACATTCCATGCTGTTCATGAATGTGCCATGTTCTTAAGCTAGTAGGCCCTCACATCTGGAGTTTCATAAGTCTCCTGAGTATCCTACAAGCCCTCATTTTTGTTCCCTTCTCCAAGAATTATTCCCTGGTCCCCACAAAGAGACTGGTTAGGTGCCTTTCCAGTTGCTTCCATATCACCTGCATTCACCTTCTATGGCATGGCTTTTAATATTGTTCTGCAACAATTTCCCCTCTAGACCATAGTCTCCTAAAGGCAGTGAATGTGGTTACATTATATTACTTTTAATTACAATTAAAATTTATCAAAAAATTAGTCTTATGGGAGCACTAGTTCCAGAATATTGATATGATACCTTAAAAAGAAAATTCTTTTTTTGAGATAAATTCAGAAAATGCTAGATTATATAAAGAGTAAGCACATTTATTTATTGAAGGACATCACACAGCTAAGGAAGTGTTTTATTTTCTGTCAGTTTTTAAGAGGATAAGTGCATGTGGCAATTCTCAACGTTATTTTACCACACACTTTTTTTTCCATGGAACATTTTATAAGACTATGCTTCCTTGCACCTTGATTTAGAGAATACTGCATTTTGGTATACTCTTTTCCCTTCATAGTCCAGTAGAATTTAATTTTATAGAGGAGATTTCTGATACTGAACCTATTTTGCCTCTTTTAGGTAACTTTATAGTCTCTCTAGAAAATCATAGGATTTTTTCCTTGTTTCCTTATAATGTAAAACAAAATCCAGATGTATCAGTGTAGGTCTTCTTTCCCTTAGTTTTACTTGCAACATAGTATTTGTATCCTTCTTAGACTTTATTTTTTAGTTAATATTGCCTTTTTTAAGAAATTGTTTCATAGGTTAGGCAAAATGTATAAAATAGACAATAGGTTTCTTTTAGGTCTAATATTTAGAAAGTTGGATTAACTCTCTATTCATCCTATCAATGCTCTGCCTTTCCAAACTTAAGGATAATAAATATATTAGTATAACTTTCATTCCTGTCATCATTTCTTAAATGCGTTATTGTACCAGCATCCTAAATCATTTTGTTTCAAGCCTCTCCTTTCTCCAATTCATCATCTACATCAGGGTTTCTTAACCTCAGCACTGTTGACATGTGGAACTGGATATTTCTTTGTTGTGGGGCTGTCCTGTATGTTATGTAATATTTAGCAGCGTTTGTGATCTCTACCAGAAGATGCTAGTACTACCTGCTCCAACCCTATAGTGATAATGAAAATTGTCTTCAGACATTGCCAAGTGTCCCCTGAGAAGAAAAATCTCTTCAACCTCCCACCCACCCCCACATCCTCACCTCCTTTGAGAACCACCATCTACATTACGTTGACCTTTCTAAAACACTCATTAGGTTACACCATTGTGCTGCTTAAATAATTTCTCTTAATGACTCTTCTTCACCTTCTGGATTAGCGTTTTATGCAGGCTTGGTACTCATTTCTAAAATTACATCTATCATTAGGCCATGTACTTTTGCTTCACCCACAAGAAACGAAACCGTCTCTCAAACAACACTCCTCACTCTTTTATGCTTCTGTGTTTTTGCTTATATTGGAATCTCTCCAATATTTGCCTTTTCCTCCCTTTCTACTTGGAAAATTATGACTAACTTATTAAAACCAGTTCAAACACCACCTCTGTGAAGTTTTTCTTTCATGGATTCATATACACTGAATTTTGTATGCAAGTAGAAAACATTTTCTTCATCCTTTATAGGCCAAAATGTATTTGTAGTATTTCTCACCACAACAAAGTTCTGTATTTTGGGGAATATGACATAATGAAACTGAAATTGTTCTATCAATTGTTAACCAGAAAAAACAGAATCCACTACCATAACGATGGAATCATTTCCACCCAAGTTTATCACATTACACTTTTGTAGAGAGAAGCTGGTCTGATGCATCTCTTTCCCCTCATAAAGCCTTCAGGCATATTTTTCAATTTGGCATTTCTGCTCCCAGAAGAGTTTAGTTTCATCTGCACACTTGAAGATTTCACTGAGCTCTGTCTCTTCTAACTCATTTACGTGCCCGTTAGATAGCACCAATCCCTAGTGGACTCAGGTAGGTAAAATTCTTTAAAGAGCAAGAAATACTTTACCTGAAAATGGAACTGAGGTCACTAGTTTGCATATCTGCTTTGATCAGCTTCCACATACTTTCATTGGGCCAGTACTATCCAAAAGAACTTTCTGCAATGATGGAAATGTTCCAAATCTTCCCTGTTCAATGTGACTAACATGTGACTACTGAGCTCTGAAAATGTAGCTAGCATGATTGATGAACTGAATTTTGAACTTTTAAATTTTAATTTAAATTCACATCTCCACAAGCAGCTAAAGAGCACAGATTAGGACTACCAACACCCTTTTTGTTTTTCTGGTTTTTCACATACTCTTAAGCAGAATATTAAAAGGAGAATTTTGGATTTTTGTCAATTTCCCTTCCTACTTCAGTTGAGAGTTCCCTAAGAAAGTGACAAATGTTACATTCCATCATCCCATCTCCTATCTGGCATTACCAAGCCAAGAAGGAGATATAAAATAAGAAAAGGAGTTTTGAGAAAGGTACAAATATATTAATGAAAAATTATCTTAGCAAAAAAAAAAAAATTATTGTAGATACTTGGGAGGAGTTGCAAAACAAGTAATGCAAACAGCACAAATCCGGTATTCTTGTCAGCCTCGACTTACTGATACCTAAAACACTATAAGCATTCACTTTTATGTGATATGAATCACTTGCATTAATCTAGAAAAGCTATAGAGCAAAAAGTACACAACAAAGTTTTGCAGAAGAGGATATCTTTACAAAGACTAAAAAGGGAGAGAATAATAAGGAAAGAAGTCCCTT
This sequence comes from Cabassous unicinctus, assembly GCA_029593785.1. Taxonomy (NCBI): domain Eukaryota; kingdom Metazoa; phylum Chordata; class Mammalia; order Cingulata; family Chlamyphoridae; genus Cabassous; species Cabassous unicinctus. The sequence goes on along the minus strand of JAQZBX010037997.1, from coordinate 19,857 downwards.
TATGGTCATCAGTAAGCACATGATAGTGATCAACAAAAAATGTGGCATGGAGGATCACAAAGACACGGAGGTAATTCAAGGCCAAAAAATTCCATGTTTTAGCATGACTGAAGAGAGTGTTTCCAAACCCTGAGAAGGAAGAGAAATGAATAAAATGGAATTTGAGATAAATGATTCCTATATCTTTCTTCACAAGACTAGAACGAAGGGGAGGATGGCAAAGGTTTCAGTAGTGAAGAGTCAAGAGAACAGGGACAAAGATGAAACAGGGCAAAAGGAAAGCTGAAAAAGCAGAGTTGTGTAAGTCATTTATTTCCCACAGCATATTTTCTCACTTTAAAAACATACACCTGCTAACAGTACCACGATGTGTTTTAATTTATCTCCCTTCAATTTCTTCAGCTATAATTTAAAAATTAATTATGTTCCTAATTAGACATTTGTGCTCAAGGAGTGAGGAGTGATATTCCCCAAGAGTGGCAGAATACAATTACTCACTCAACAACTCTGAATTGAGCATATTCCAGGAACTACTACTAGTGTTTCTTGGCCAAAAAGATGACTTCCAGCTCAGTAATCAGTAAACACTTCAGAGTGAAGATGACATGGAAATTAGCCTTGCATGGAAAGGAAATAAGACAAAATGGCATGTGTGTGCCCATCAGTGCTATCCTGGAAAATTGCCCGAGTGACACAACCAGGAATTATTTCATTCTCTAGGTATACACCATTGTTTGACATATTATTTATTTACTTTTGATTAAGGTCCAGGCTCTGAAGTTTCATGTTAACATGCAGGTTTTTATCCTGTAGGACAGTTATCAGTTTTGCATCCAATTTAGCAATCGTATTCTAACATTCTTCATTCAATCCCTATACATATGTGATTCTTCAAATGCTCTTTGAATTAGCTTCACTATCTTGTTGGTTCCCTCATCAATAAGTTAAGTAAGTATTCTGACTCATGCTAATTTCATACTTCTGAGTCATAATTATACATTTTTTAAAAATTGCGTTTTGGGGTAATAATAGGGAGTGATAAAAGTGTTTCAGGTAGTGGAAACTGATTAACAAAATGCAAAATTGGTCTATATATGAAAGAACAAGGAAAAGCCTGTTTATCTCACTAAATTGCAGGCAGTATATGCTGTTTAATCAGAAATACTTTCTCACGCAATACAATTTTTAAAAGAATCAAATAAAATTAAAAAGAGAAATGTGGTTATTCACACAATGGCATACTCTGCAGCAACGAGACTGAATGACCTATAGTTGCATGAAGCAAACACCTTATAAACATAATGTTAAGAGAAAAGCCAAACACAAAACAATATATAAAAATTGCATATATTACAAACAGAAGCAAAGATAATTTATTTTTATAAAACTGGAGTGGTTACCCTTGCTGCGAGAGGAGAAATTGGCTGGAATGGAGCATGAGAAGAATTTTGGGGTGCTGCTAACACTCTCTTTCTGATGATACAGGGGGTTCAGTATATGGAAATTCTTTGAGCTTTTATGTGTATTTTTCTGCACATAAATTATACTTAAATAAAAATGATGATGGAGAAGGAGATGTGGCTCAAGCAGTTGAGCTCCCGACTCCCACATGGGCGGTCCCGGGTTCGGTTCCTGGTGCCTCCTAAAGAAGACGAACAAACAATGAGCACACAATGAGCAGACACCGAGCAAAAACAACAAGCAGACAATGAGCAAAAACAACAGACATGAGCAAAAGCAAAATGAGCAGGGAGTGGATGTGGCTCAAGCAGCTGAGCACCCACCTCCCACAAGGGAGGTCCCTGGTTTGGTTCCTGGTGCCTCCTAAAGAAAAAACAAACAGAAAACAAGCAGACAATGAGCAAAAACAGCAAGCATACAGATGAGGGAGCTATCTGGGGTGGCAGGGGAACCTTAAAAAATGATATCTACAATCAACATTTTAACTTAAAATATAGAGATCCATCTTCTATATTTAATAACCTAAGTAAATTTCAGTTGCTTGGAAAAACTATTCCTCTTTTGATCCAGACTCCAACCATTTTTTAACTAGCCACATTTATCTGCTTATTTGGGCTATTGCTCAATAAAATGTAAAAATCATATCTAATACTGAAATATTGATGAGTGATATATCTTGGATTTTTTTTTTAAATGTTCCAAAATAGGAAAAAGTATATGTGAGGAGAATACATGAAATGAAATTGGGGATTATTTTAAATTGGATAATGGGTATCTGGATATATATTTACTCATTCTTTTCAATTCTGTGAATGTTTGAAAATTTTCATAATAAAATGGTTTAAAAATCCTGTCTACAGAAGGATCACTGTTTTTCTTTTTCTTCTGGATTTGATACAACCTCCTCTGAATCATATTTAGATCTGTCTCTGTCATTGTGTATATGATATTTGCATCAACCATAATTCCTTTTTCAAAGGATTGTCAATATTAATCCACTACTGTATATTCTCTCCCCATGAACAAGTCACCATCCTTGTATGAACCACACCCATAATTTGTGACCTTAGAAACTACATTTTCAGTTTCTTAAAAGGGAAGTGAAAGCTTCAAGATATTTGACTGGGAATATAAATGTAGAACCCTCCTAGATTTCTATGTTCACCTCCCAATATTTTACAGATACCTTGTCACTCCTGATTGACAACAATATTGTTAGAGACAGGAATTTATCAATTATTTTCCAAGTATATAACTTAATTTCCATAGGTTAAAAAAGTAATTTTCAACTCATATTTATCAGTCAGATATTATATCATTAATATGAAATTATAATAGTAACTACTGATATAAATAAATTTGGGCATAACCTCCATATTCAACTGGTTGATGTAGTGGGATTGCAAATAGTCACTAGCTGACAACCTGTGTGTGAAGGATATATGATAAATATCAGGCATATATTTTAGAGGAGAGAATGGAGAGCATGGCTGAATCTGATGAATTAGTTAAGTGGAAGTAGGTCCAGGACATTTTTGTCATAGTGCAGTTTGGTCCTGAGAACTTATAGAGCAAAACTAGAAATGAGGTTCATAGTTACGTTGAGTCTAGATCATGGCAGGTTCTGAATTGCAGGTTATTGAGTTTTTGCTTTATTTCACTGCATCAGGAAGCTAGTAAAGATTTTTGAGCAAGTAAATGATATGGCAAGAATTTTGTTTCACATAATCTCATCTGGAAGCACTGTGTAAATTGGAAAGAATGAAAACTTATCAGCCTATCCCGGGCATGAGGCCATTCAAGGGTGGAAGGTAAAGAAGGCTGAAATATACTTCAACAGATGTACTATTAATAAAAATGATAGAACTTGGAATCCAAATCTGCATATCTTTCATGAAAAAGGGTGTTTTCTCTAACTCACCAAGGATTTCTTCTTCTATGGATAAAAATATTATAGAGTGACCAGTATTCATTAATTTCGTCAATGACAACAATAAATGTGGCAGGTCATTGATCTATTTATGTCAAACCAAAATTGCAGATGCATTACACTACATGCTTATTAAATATTTTGGTTTCTTTTTTTTCAACTCTGTAAAACTGAGTTGTTCTGTGAATGATATTTGTTCAAGTTGTATTTCCTTCCTGTGTGTCAAATTAGTATGGTACAACTCCATTTGTAATGGTTTGCTTTGTTCAAGTAACATGAGATCTCTTGAATAGAGAAGTTACCATCACTCATGTGACAAATCAAGAATGGTAGGAAATATTTAAAAATAAAAATATAAAAGACTAGTGTGCTTTTCCAATGGTTTCAAACATGCTCTAGAACAATTAGGCAATTGAAATTCCAGGTAGAGTTAAGATGGTTGAGTGTGTGCTATCATTACCCCATTAACAAAAACAAAAGCCACAGGTTGAAGATTAAACTGTAGAATAAGCTTTGCATTGTCTAATGATAGGACCTGCTTTGTTTTTCTTTTGTTGTTGTTGTTGTCTTGTTTTTGTTTTTTGTTTTCTTTTAAGCTTCTAAGGCTGTCTGAGGAACAAAAGAACACATAGGCAAAGTGCTTTACACAAGGGTTGGCTCCCACGGGGGTACTCTATAAATTGAGTTTAAAGTTGTTTATCTTTCATTATCAATGTTTGTAGTACTAGTCAATTAAACTTTTTAGAGCTGTGTCTCTGCTCAGTGGACTTTTTCAGTAAACCAAATGTGACATTTCCAAAGGAATCAATCTTGGTTCTGATGAATCACCAAGAAAAGAGATGAAGTGCTGGCAGACTTTAAAACTAGCTATCAATGGGGGTGTGGAGGAGGAGATGAAGGTGGTGTAGGGTGGGAATGTTTCCTAAATTTCTCACATAACACAATATATGAGTCTGTATAAGTTAAAAAAAAAAAAAGAAAGAAAGAAAGAAAGAAAAAAAAGAAAAGGAAAGATCAAGGGTGTTTTCCTCCCTTTGTTCATTTTAACAGGATTTTGGCTGGTTCTTAACAATGTGACTTTCCTCCAAACTGTCAGGGTTTCACCCAGACTGAATCATGCTTCCCCAGAGCCCTGTTTTGTAAGCAGAAGCCACTATTAAAACTGACCGTAATAGCTTATTTGGGTGCTTCTTACAAAGCACCTGCCTCTCCATAGGCCAGCCGTGGGCAGCAGCAAGCAGAGGCTGGCACTGCTGTGAGAGTGCCGGTGTCATTAAAGGATCATTGAGTCAACAGATCATGACAGCTCCTTCGGAAAGCCAGAGCTCAAAGTGTGCGTGCTCTGCCCAGGGAGTTATAGAGAGACTTTAACAGCCCACAGCCTGACTTAAAGAAATTCAAGAGGAAAAAGAGAGGAGTTTCAGGAAAGACAAAATAAATAGATTATTTAAGAGACAGCACATCAGTATTAAACAGGGGTCATTTGGGCATGGAAAACTATTCAAAAATACATTTTTGGGTGCTGTGATAGCCTTAAAATAGAAATGTTTATCCTTAATAAATAAACTAAACATTAGGATGCTTAGACTACATAAACACTATCTTTTTTTTTTTTCCTTTACTGATTTAGTTTATTTATGTCTCCCCCCTCTGAAAGACCAAACCACACAAATTTTACTTCTTTGGGCCAACAGTCATTGTGTGGATATCTTTTTAAAACTTTAACTGCTTCTAATGTATTTTTTTAATTCCTGTATGAAAAGTTTATGATAAGTCTTCTTAGATGGGACTAATATGGAGAGTTTAGTCTATTAAATAAGTCAATCACTTGTATGCCTCCTGATTCGCCTGGATGAAAACTTGCCTTCTACTTCTGTGTATTAAATACAATTTCCATGATGAATATTTGGCCATAGCTGTGGCAAGGAGGACTAGAACAAGAGAACTTGTTTCAAACTTCAGGAAAAGTTTGTTACTCTTACTAATCACTGGATCTACTTGTTTGCTTGTCTAATATTATTATTGGTGTATAGCTACTAATTATAATAACCTGCTCTTTGGGTGACACTGTACCAAGTCTTTTATACATGTTATTTTTATATCTGCTATAAATCTTCAAAATATATACAGCATTATTTCCATTTGTAAATGAGAAAACCAGTGAAGTTAAAGATCCTACCTACTGTCAAACTCTTAAGAAGTTCCAGAGAAGGATTCCCAGTCTAATTTATGATCTCAAAGTTTAATATTCTGAATCAGGATCCCCAGCACAGTTTAGATTTAATCTTTTCTCTGTATCATCCCTTTAAAGCAGTGGTTCTCAAATTTGCATGTATGTTAGAATCACCTGCAGGCTTGTTAAACCACAGACTGCTGGGTTCCACTCCAGAGTTTCTGACTCAGTAAGTCTGTGGTGAAGCCTGAGAATTTGCATTTTTAAGAAGTTGTTACTGATGCTGCTGAAACTTTGTGAATCACTGCTTTAAAGCTATGTAAATGAGGGCAGGAATATTGGATTTTATTATCTTCTCTCATATCTTAAGAGAATGCTTGATATTCCTAAGGATAAAAAAGCTATAATCATAGGTTTAAGCAATTCCTTTAAATGTTTTCTGAAATTCTTTTCAAAATCAACTCATGTTTGAAGTGCGTTTCCTTTTTACTAGACATTGATTTTTTTATTATGTTGGTATGTATTATTTTTTAACTAAAGTAGTTGATACATCTTGATAAGTAGCATAATGAAATTTAAAGTATGTTATTTTCAAATATATCAAATGCATAGCACATGTGTTTGTGTACACATAGACTACATGTAGACTAAAACAAAGGGATATAGAGCAAGACAGGCCCCAAAGCAAAATTGTAATTAGGATCAACCCTACATGCTATTTTGAAGGGGGTAAGTAGTCCTATGAAAATAACTAACACTACAAGTGTCACTTGCTCTATGGTATTAGAAACATTATTAAGTGGGTTATCTGGACATGGATGGGAAGGGAATGTTTTTGGAATATTAGGCAGTAAATTATATAGATCACTGTTAATTGTTGATAATCTAACAGAGATATGCCACTGTAAAATTGTTAAGGAAAAATTGTATTGTACTGACCATAGACTCGTTAGTGACTCTTGTTATAAAAAAAAAGGTGCCAATTAATAATTATATTTTTTGTAAACTTTAATATATATGTGATGACCCCTAATGGAAAAAATCTATTTTATAGATGGCTGTTTTGCACCACAAACAAGAAGAAATGCTCTTTTAACAAACAAGGCCAATATCTTGAGTAGTGTCAAAATAGACTGTGGTGTAGGTTAATTTTACTGCTTTATAATTGCACTGAAGGTTATGTGGAGAGTAACTTAAGTTTTTTAGATTTTCTTTTCTTATAACATTACCTAAAAATTGAAAATTTAGTTTGAAAGCCTACTAAAGGTTTTTTCCCAATTTTATTTCTATTCATTAAGAATTTAGTGGTTTGAATTTTTTCTTCAAATGACTTTCATGAAAAAAGTAATATTATGAATTTGCAATAATATCATAAGGTGGAATAACAAAGTATATTTTCATTTTATGTTCTTCCTTGTTATTACTTTTAAACTTTGATCATACAAATATTATGAAATCAATTCTTTTATCTCTAGAGTACTGATTTACTATTTCAAGGAAATTGTGTTTTTTGCTTTCCTTATGAATTGTCTCCTCATTCTTTCTCAAGTAACTAGGAAAAAATTGTATATAAAGTAGATATTCATACAGTTCTCAGATTGTTTGGGATCTGTTGATTATTATTTCCACTAATTAGCTTGCCTGCCACCATTCCTCCCAACCCACTTAAGAGAAAAAGTAATTTTGAGACTTTAATGGGCAACGGCCATAGCATTTTCTATATTGAATGGGACCAAGTTATTTTTTTCTAGGAATAGTTTATAAATCCTATGAAAGCACCATAAACCTTATTGTTTATTTTAACATGATGCCATATGTGAGTAGTAATATATACTGGCTTAAGTTCAGTCCCTGCCTATAATTGTAGATGTTCTTCTAGCTTTCAGTGTTATAAGACTTTTTTAATGTTGTAGTATGAAATCTGTTGTAACAGTAATTGTAAAGATTATGTTTTCTAGAAAGATGGTATAGAATCTAATCTCTGAGAAAATATCACTGCAGAAAGTGATTTAAAATCATAGCCCATGCTTTTCCACTACTCACGACCATTCACTGGGTAAAAGATATACTCAGTGTTTTTAAATAGGAGAAAAAAAGGCAAGAATATGGAAAGAGGCAAAGGTTGAAAAAAAAATCTTGACAATTTTGTTTTATGGTGTAGAGTATGGCTCCTTGCATGGTTTGAAGCTGTATGGACCCCAGAAAATCATGTACCTAAAACTAATCCATTCCTGTGGGTATAAACCTATTGTTAGTAGGAACTTTTGATTAGGTTACTTAAGTTAAGGTGTGGCTCAGGGTGGGTCATAATCCTCTTATGAAATCCTTTATAAATGTGATGAATACTGAGAGAGAAAGAAAGATAGCCACAGAAGCAATAAGCTGAAAACAATGAAACCCGGAAGAGAAAGGAGAGACCAGCAGATGTCGCCACGTGCCTTGCCACGTGCCTTGTCATGTAACAGAAAAGAGCACCAGCTGGTTTTGTAGAAGAAAGGATTGCCTTGATTGTGCCTTGATTTGGACATTTTCAAGGCTTCAGAATTGTAAGCTTGTAAGCTAATACATTTCCACTGTTAAAAGCCAGTCCAATTCTGGTATATTGCTTTCCACAGTCTAGCAAACTAGAATAGCTCCCTTCTAAGAATCTGTGATATCAAATGTGATCTGAGGCCACCAAGTCAAGTTGTTGCTTGTGTTGATGGCATGTTTCCCATACACATATAAAAATGGAAATCTGCAGGGATCCAGCATGACCTGTGGAATATATTCAGGTACATCTGCAATTATTGTGATTGGAGATATGGGACAGCAGACTTCCTGGAGAGAATGCAGAATTTTATTGGACTTGGTAAAAGAGGGATCTGGTTGGAATATCATGCACTAACTAAGCATTTCCCATAGCGTTGACGAGGGTGACAATTTGAAGCTTTTCACAGATCCCAGAAAAGATCATGTTCTTGAAGCTAATCCATTCCTGTAGGTTTGGGACCATTTGGTTGGATTGGATTCAGCTGGAGAGGCTTTGATTGGATTACTTCTGTGAGGTGTGACCCAGGGTGGGTCTTGGTGCTTTTGCTGGAGTCCTTTATAAACAGAGGACTGAAAGCAGAGACACAGAGGGAAAAAGCCACAGGGATGGAGAGAAGTAACCCAGGAGCTCGGGGAGGAACCTGGGAGAGAGGAAGCCACAGGTGGAGCAGCCAGAAGCTGCAGCAATGAGGCCCAGAAGAGAAGCAGATGCCTCCATGTGCCTTGCCACGTGGAAGGAGTCCAGGATCATCAGCAGCCAACTTTTGATGAGACAACATCTCTGATGATGCCTTGATTTGGACATTTTCACAGCCTCAGAACTGTACGCTTTTAACCTAATAAATTACCATTATATATTTCTGGTATATTTCTCCCAGCAGTCTTTAGTAAACTAAAACAAGAGGGATGAACTACAGGTAACAGTCATACATTTCCATGATGATCAAATGAACTGGAGACACTCCTTTGTTTCCACATGAAATCTTGGATGGGTTATTCCAGGATTCATAGTAACAATGGATGGACGGAAAATCTGTATTCCCTTAGTATATTTAATGGTGAAGTTGGGTATTTTGAATTATCCTCATCAAAAGTAACACTATACATGTTTTTTCTGGGATACGTAACTCATCCTACCACAGGTGTTGATCAGTACTTTGTTGAATACCCAGTGGTTCATCTGCAGGTCTGTGGAGTTCTCTCATTGTCAGCTCTCCTCACCAGTAAACCTGTCCTGTGAATTCTGGCTGCCTAGTTCTCCCTAGACTCTTAGCTCCATCTCTGCATCTCTGCTGGGCTCTCTCTTTCCTGTATCATGGCCTGGAAACTCTTTGAAAGAAGTAAGCTGCAGTAATCATAAGACTGATCTTGTTTGTTTTTCATCTCAGTGAACATTGTTCCTCGTTGCCTGATACCCAGTGTGTTAAAAAACTTTGTTTCATATATTTTGTCTGTTGATTTTTTTGTTTGTTTCTTTGATTTTAGGTGTTTTGGGCAGTAGAATAAATCTGGCTTCTATTACTCCAACTTGACTGGGAAGAGAAGTCCCTCAGTAATGAATTTTTAAGTTGTACTAAAAGAGGGATTCATGTTTAGTCCTGATTATAATTGGTTTCTATTTTTGATCCAATCTGTATTATGCTTTAAGCATTATGTTAATTAGTGGCTTCTGAAATTATTGAAGAAATGGATTGAATATTCCATAAATGTAGCACTGTTTAATTTGAGGGACTGTATTGGAGAGGTGGTAGATGATCTCAAATTATTCAGAACTGTCAAATTCTCATGGCTCCTTTTCCTGCTTTATTCTTACCCAGGGAAAGGATCTTTTTTGCAGGCAAGTGACATGCTTTATATGGATGGCATGCTAACCATATAGTTGTCATGGGTAATGGACTGACTAGTTTTCTATTTATTGATTAAATAAAATTTTGGATTACTGTATTTATTCCATATTTCAACTCTGTTTCTATATGCATATAATTACAAAGATAACTTTGTTAGTATTTTTGAGAAGGAGCAATTTAAATTTATCTCTCCTGGTAAGGTTCTCTCCATTTATACTGATTATAATTTGTAGAAGTGAATTTTATATTGAATATCAAGGAAATTCATATACTATGGTTAATTGTGAAAGTTGAACTTCTAACATCTTAACATAACTGATTAGGAATCTGCCTCTTAAAATTAGATGTAAATTTGTAGTGGGAGAAACCAATGATGAGTGACAACGAATTAGACCATTTTCCTTCCTCTTTTCTGTTTTACCTAAAGCATAATTAGTAATCATTAGATATAATTATCATTCACATCACTTATATATGGTAGTGTAAAATTATGCACACTTTACCTGTTATTTTTATTGCATTTTTAACAAATTAAACATTAAGTGTAATATTTTCATGGAAGTCACAATTTAACAGTAGTTGAAAAGTAAGTTTTTAGGCTGGATTGAAGCCTGAATTCTTGACCTTTGGTCATTATGTGGATGTTTACACTTTTTTTACATTCAATTTGTTTTAAAATATTGATCTTGGATGCTTTGAAAAAAGATAGTGGCTTAAAACATTGCAGATTTATTCCTTACAATTCTGGAGGTCCAAGCTCTAAATCCAAAATCTTTAGCAGGACTGCATTCCTCCTGCAGCCTTCAGGGCAGAATCAGTTTCTTTACCTCTTTGAGCTTTGGGCCACCTCCTTTCCTTGGCTCATGGCCCCTTCCTCCATCTTCAAGGAGCATCATTCCAACCTCTGGTTCCTTAGTCACATCTCCTTTTTCTGTCTTTGACCTTTTTGCTCTCCATTTTATAAGGACTCTTGTGATCATAATGGGCCCAAAAGGATAATCCAGGATACTCTCCCCATTAATCACATCTGCAGAGTCTTCTTAGCTATGTAAGGTAACACATTCACAGATTCTAGGGGATTAGGATGTAGACATATTTGGAAGCACTTGCCTCCTTGATGTTACCCAATACTCTCAGGCACACTCCCACACTCAGGGCCTTCACACTTATTGTTCTCTCTGATGTGTCTTTCCCCTAGGTAGCTACATGGATCCCTCTTTCCCTTTCATCAGGTCTTTGCTCAAAAGTCAAATTCCCTATATGGCCTACCCTTGCCCTTATATAAATTTTTCCACATAGCCAGAAACTTTATATCCTCTTCCCTACTTTGATGTTCATTTATTAATTACACAACATGATACACATTGCATTTCTCTAGCTTGTATATTGTCTGTATCTCTACTCTATAATGTGAGCTCAATGAGGAAAACAATTTGGGGCCTTTTAGATTTCTTTTATACCTCTATATTCCTGGAATATAGAATAACACCTTGCATGGAATAAGCCTTCAGAGATGTATTAACTTTTCTGTTTATATACAAAAATCAAATGGGGAAGATGGAACCCTAAGCAACTACAATTCATGCCATGAGAGTGGAACAAGAGGGTAGAAATAAGGGATTTAACTTTTTATTGGCTCTTCTCCAAAGTTTCCCATTCTAGAGGGAAAGAGAAAATAGACAGGTGTTTAGAATATGGAATGATGAGTGGTATAAAGAAGGTAAGACTCAGATGCAGTAGGCATATGGAAGAGGATCAGGTGCACAGGATAAAGTGGTAGAAAAGCTTGGGATGACCTCCCTGCAGTAACAACGCTTAAGCACAAAAACAGCTGACTTTGGTTTTTTTATTCATTCATTCATTTTCTCATTCATTACCTTGGCCTAGGCCTTGGTGAGATGTTCTGATAGGATGGAAACCTATCTTGGAAAGAAAATTATTAGGCATTGCTCCAGGACGCTAAACATTCTTTTTTAATTTATAAAAGGACAGGATACAAAAATAAGTCCCCAGAATTGTTCCTAGAAAGTACAGTCTGCTATAAGTAAAGAAGTAGAGAATAGTTCAAATTCCTCTAGCTCAAGAGACCTGAATTCTGGGCTTAGCTCTGCCACTTGCTGGTCATTTGATTTTAACCAACTCATATAATTTATCTAAATTTTTCTCATCTCTTTAAAACGATTAACTGTGAAATTTGTTTGGAAGATCACAATGATACAATATTTATAAAATACATGTGGAATTCCTTTGTGAATCTTAAAGAGAAATGTATTTTTGACAGGTTATGCTCCATCATTAAAACTGCATTACTCTTCAAAGAACTGGATCCTGGATTCTAGTTTGTTTAGTGCTCCTATTTGGCTTTTCTATGATTCTATACCTCTGAGCATTTCTAGAAAAGTAAAAATTACTAGAGGTGAATCATAACTGAATATACAAATAGCCACAGATAAATGGGAAAAGAAGCCAAGTATTTTCTCCCTTCCATTCCCTGCCCTTGGAGGACACACACCACTGTGAAATTCTATGAGTGCCAAGGAATAAATATCTCCTGGGTTATTTAAATATTTTAGAACAGAGGAAAACCCGAATGTTCTTCACATCATTCTATAAGACTACTGAACCCTAACACACAAACTAGACAGAGATGACAGAATCCAAGGAAACCCTATACTAATTATACTAATATCATTTGAAGACTGAGGCAAAGATAAACTATTAGCGATCTGCAAGCACTGTATTAAAATAATAATTTACTAGGAAATTGTTCTAAGAAGGTTAAGCTGTTAATGGAGTACATTACACTAACAGAAAAAAAAAAAAATCCAAAGTTGAAAAGGCATATAAAGAAATTCACTATGATTGCATAACTAAAATTATAAACCTACTTAGGAGAGTAAGCTAATGTTCTCTCTCAAAAATGCAAAGTATTTGGGGCAAAATTCATATTTATTAAAGCTAAAAAACAATTAAAGAAAAGAGCATATTGTGTTTTATTTTGCCAGGCTGCTGTGACAAATACCAAACAATGGGTGGTTTAAACAATGGAAATTTATTGTCTCACAGTTTTGGAACCTAGATGGTTTGCTTTTTCCCCTCAGGTAAGTAGTATGCGTGTTCTGGCTTGCCATAATCCTTTGTGTTCCTTGGCTTGCATCTCTGCCTCATGTTTACATGGTAATTTCCTCTCCTGTATCTTTTGGGTTCTGTTGACCTTCAGCTTCTAGCTCCTCCCCATGGTTCTCTCTGACTATGTCTAAATTTCTTTGGCTTATAAAGAGCTCCAGTAATCCAGTTTAAGGCCCATCCTCATTCAGCTGGGCCACACCTTAACTAAAAATAACATCTTGATGAGGTCCTATTTACAATAGGTGCATACCCACAGGAATGCAGATTAAGATTAAGAACATGTCTAGATTTGGGTACATGATTCAATCTACCACACATTATAAAAATCAATAATAAGGGCTCATTTATATGTAAGGAACAAGGCTACCTTTAACCTGGATTGCCTCATTTAATCTCCACAACCATCCCTGAAGCTGGGTGCTATTAGTCTCAATCATGAAGTTAAGGAAAGCTATGCTTAAAGAAGTAAAATAACGTATACCCAAAGTCACACAGCTAGTATTAGCAGAATATTAAATGGGAACCTCTTCCTCAAAATTAAGCAAGCTAGAGGAAGACATTTAATTTTATACCAATTTTGATACTGTAACACTAACATTTGCATTGAATTTTATAGTTATTTTTGTATGGGCACTCCCAGTATAAAAGCCTGAGATGAGTGTGCCTGTAAAATTGAGATCCTCTTACTCTTTGATAACATCTGTGATCATATCAGCAGGTGTTAATTATTCTTTTGATAATACCCAAACTAATCCTATTAAGGGTAACAGAGGGAGAGTGGCCTCCTGCAACTTATTACCAAGGCCCAAAATATCAAAGAATAACTTGTGACCATTTATACCTCCAAATTATATATTTTTTTAACAGCAGTGATGTGGTCAATTACCTAAAGACATCCTAAGCATCTGCCTGTACTGTTAAAGGATTTAGTTCTTCCTTCATACCATTTAGAATAGCCAGATTAATTGGAAAGGTGATTCATTATACAATATTATGTACAACTTTCTGACTTAAAAAAAAAAAAAGGAAAAATTGTAAGATAAGGGAAGCTTCCCTCCTGTGTGGAAAGATGGAATTTTTGTTGGTCAAATAAGACACAAATCAATTAGGAAAAATAAAAGAGTTAATTGTTATCATTCAAATCACTGTCTAGGTATTTTAAGCAATAGACAGTTAAATAGTTTCCTTTCTCTTTTTTTTGGAAGCCAAAAGAAAAAGCAGATAGCAAATTTTTGCAGTAGTTTTTAAGAGGGTATATGCTTTGTTTCTTTTTGCTAGACAAAAGTTTGTGGAAAAGAGCATTTGGAAATCAAAATATGGAATTTGTCCAGTTAGCTTGTATATTAGTCAGCCAAATGGGTGCTGATGCAAAATACCAGAAATCGGTTGGTTCTTATAAAGGGTATTCATTTTGGGTAGAAGTTTACAGTTACCAGGCCATAAAGCATGAATTACTTCCCTCACCAAAGTTGATTGCCACGTGTTGGAGCAAGATGGCTGCCGATGTCTGCAAGGATTCAGGCTTCCTGGTTCTCTTCCCAGGGCTTGATTCTCTCCAGGCTCGGCTGCTCTGCTTTCTCCCATGTGTTGATTTCCAGGGCTTCAGCTCAAAACTCCACTAATTCCTGTGCCTTGTCGTTTTCTCTGTGAGTCACTGCCCACCAAGGGGGTGGGGACTTAATGTCTTACTGACGTGGTCCAATCAAAGCCCTAATCATAATTTAACCAAGTAAAAGTGAAACTTCCAACAGACCAGTTTACAAACATCATCCTATATCTATTTTGGATTTAATAAATAATACCAAACTGCCACAGTTTGAATTACAAAGTGATGCTTTTTACAGTTTTGATGGAATTGGAAATAATGTGCAACTATAGATACCTATGGGTAGATGTGTATAAAGAGACTACATGGCAGCAAATTATAATATGTTACCTTTGTATTTATGCTAAAATTAGGTTCATTAAGTAAATGGCAACTACATTTATTAGAAATGCATTGCTAACAAATCAAAATATCATTTGAAAAAGCAAATTGACCAGCGAGCTAACCCTTTGTTTTGATGATTCTTTTTGATGTGCTAAGAGCCCCTAAAGAGGATAGTTAAAACATTAAGCAGAGAACTGAAGCGTGAAAACTAGCATAATCTTCTAATTTGATGGTAGACATTAATTGAGGCTGATTTTTTCAGTTAATGATTGAGAGAAATTTCCCCATCTATGTAGTCTATTAGGTGCCCACATGGTAGTCCCAAAAATTAGGTCCCAATGAAAAGGAATTCAAGAGTAGAGTAGAAAAACAAGTACATAATTTACTGACATGGGTAGGGCAGAGATTTTTTGTTTTTGTTTTTGTTTTTTAATCTATATATGTTAAAGAGCTTGCAACAGATTGCATAAGAAGCTGTTGTTTGGGTTATATTCTAGGAAAGAAGGCTTACATATTCTCAAATTATTTTTAAAAATGTTGTTTTATTTATTTATTGTAGAATTAAGTTCAGAATTTTGTCCTGATGCATTTCTGACACAGGCAACAAATATGCATACTCACATACATGCTTACATGCTTCCCCATGTGCTCACACACATGCAAACAACTTCCCCCCACACATCCCTACACTCATGTCTACACATTCTCTATTGCTATCCACTAACCACATACATTCTGTTCTCAAACTAGGAAAGCAATGGATACGTACATGCCTTTGTGTTATTTTTTAACATTTAGTTTGCATATAGGTCAAGACATTAATTCTCTCTTTTACAGTTAGTATATATACACAAATTGGTATTTTTATCAATTTACTCTCTTTTGACATGGAGTAAACTGACATAGTGTTTATTTAAACATTTTTTTCAATTCCAATTGATTTCAATAAACACTTATATTTTTCCTATAATTTCTAAAGCAAACATATTTTACATCTGTATAATATTAGGCATAATTACAATATTAGCCTAATTCTTATCTTTTTCTTTTTAAAATAATATTAAAGAGCACCTTATATTAAGCCTCAATTACTCTTAATCCATAACAGCATTATTCACAATTGCCAAAAGATGGAAATAACTCAAGTGCCCTTCAACCAATGAATGGATAAACAAAATGTGGTATATATATGCAATGTAATTCTATGCTGCTGTAAGAAGAAATGAAATTGGGACACATAAGACAACATGGTTGAATCTTGAGAACATTATGCTGAGTGAAATAAGCCTTACACAAAAGGAAAAATATTTTATGATCTCACTAATATGAACTAAATATGAAGAATAAATACCTGGAGTTAAAACCTAGAATACAGGTTACTAGGAGATAGAATGAGGGCAGGGAAGGGGTACTGATGCTCAGTGTATGTAGAATTTTTAATTAGCTTGACTGTAAAAGTGTAGAAATGGATAGAGTTGATGGTAACACATTATAGTGAGTATAACTAATATGGATGGTTTATATTATATATTAATAAATGGAATTGCAGCTGAAGGGGATAGTTTAGGGATGTAAATGTCAGTTGAAAGAAAGCTAGAGAATAATATAGTGAACCCAGTGGTGGATGACGATTGTGGTTAATAGTACAAATAGAAGAATGTTCTTCTATGAACTAGAACAAATGTACATCATGATTATGAGGTGGTAAAAATATAGTGCTGCATGGGAAAAATGAAATTAATGTAAATTATGACTATAATTAACAACAATATTGTAATATTCTCACATCAATGTCAAAGAAAGTACTATATCAATGCTTAGGGTCAATAATAGGGGTGTGTGATGGTTAAGGTAATGTGTCAACTTGGCCAGATAATGATGCCCAGTTGTTAGGTCAAGGAAGCCCTGGGCTAATTGTAATACAAGAAGCATTTCATGGACTTTAATCATCAGTGAGTTAATTGCATAGATGAGTGGTTACATCTACAATTAATCAATTGAGAAGATTGCTGCCAACAATGAGTGACGTCTCACCCAATCAGTTGAAGGTCTTAAAAGGAGAAGTGATTTCAGCATTCAGAGAGAAAATTCCCATCTCTGTTTCAGATAGCCAGCGTCTCCTGGGGAACTCAACAAGAACCTTCATAGTAGTCCCTGGCTTGCAGCCTGCCCTATGGAATTTGGGTTTGTGCATCCCCACAGTCACATGAGACAATTTTATAAAATCTCATACTATTTACAGATCTCTCCCTATGAGTTCCGTTTCACTAGAGAACTCTATTACAGGCAATATGGGACTTTTTCTTTTGGACTAAGGAAACTATGAAAAAATTTACTGAAGTGATGACTGCACAATTCTGTGATAAAAGTGACAGCCAAGGGGAACAGATGTGGCTCAGTGGTTGAGCACCAGCTTCCCACATATGAAGTCCTAGGTTCAATCCCTGGCCCAGGTACCTAAAAAACAAAAGGCAGGGAACAGCGGATGTGGCTTAAAGTGGTTGAGTACCTGCTTGCCACATGGGAGGTCCCAAGTTCAGTTCCCAGGGCCTCCTAAAAACAAACAGGCAAACAAATGAAAACACCAACTCAGGAAAGCTTATGTGGCTTAGTGGTTGAGCACTGGCTTCCCACCTATGAGGTCCCGTGGTTCAATCACCAGCCCTGGTACCTCAAAAAAAAAAAAAAAAAAAAAAAAAGTGAGAGCCACTGAGTGTACACTTTGGATAGATTATACAAGGCATGGAACTGATTAAAACAGTTAACCATGTGGTGGATAATGGACTGTGGTTAACAGTAAAATTATGAGTGTGTTCTCTCATGAACTATAACAAATGTACAATACTATCACATGTTAGTTAATAATAGGGAGGTGTATGGAAAAAATATACCAAATGTAAGCTATGGACCATAGCTAGGAGTAATATTTTGATGATGTTCTTTCATAATCTGTAACAAATGTTCCAAAATAACACAAGGTGTTGGTGAAGGAATGATGTATGGGAATTCTGAATGTTATATATGATGGTTTTGTAAGCTTATAACTTCATATATATATATATATATGAAAATTTAAAAAGGAAATGCCCCAAAGGTGTTGGGACACCATCTCTGAAATTCCATAATTCAGATTTTACATGGCATTTTCAAATTATCAACATCATCTTGATTCAGTCTTTCCATATCCATTATGAATCAAGAATGAGTACTTGATTCATTCTTTCCATATCCATTATGAGTACCTGCTCCCTGTTATATGCCAGGTACTTTTCTAGATTTCAGGCATACAAAAAATAAGAAAGGTTTGCACTGTTTTAATGAAGCTGTAAGAGCCATTGAGTGAATGGGACTACCCTGTAAATACCATTCATTGAAATGGAAATATAATAGATAGTAAGGGAACTAAGAAGGTAGAAGACCTACATGATAGCTCTGAACCCAGAGCTATGCCTAGAAGGATACAATGTTAGAAAGCTGAAGAAGCCCTTCAACTACATAGTCTCATCTAGATCCTAGAGTCCTTTGCAATTGCTTATGAGAGATTGAACCAGACATTAATTGGAACTCTTACTCATATTAAGCAAACTTGAAACATACACGTGAATGTGTATGTGTGCTTGTTGTTATTATTTTTATTATTATATTGCATTTTTGGTTTGTCAGTTACTGTTATGGATGAAACAAATGTTATATATGAAACTAATGTGCAAACCAGGAAAATTAATGTCTAAGCATATTACATTGTATCCTATCTAAAAATATTAATTTAAGCAAGTTTCGAGTCAGTGGGTGACTTCTTCCCATTTTTCCTAGATTTCAGGTGAACTCTTTTTCACATAAAACACTCCTGAAGAAATACAGGGAACTGGAATGTGTCTGTTTTAGATTTTATTAGTTGATGATCTTATGTAATTAATAGTAACAATACTTCTGCATCTGAGGAAAGCAGACAGTGAAGAAAGGAATAGAATATGACTGATTGAGGGCATGGAAGGAAAGTAAGAAAAGACATATTTTGATTACTGAGACCATGTGACAAATGTACAAATTATTTTCTAAGAGTGAATATGTTAAAATTATAGAAAGGAAGGTAATAATGTGCTCAAGAGCTGTACATCATAGACACTACTTTTCTGATTACTTTAATGAGAAACAATTAGCATTTATAAATTAGTTTATTTTTCAGTCTTTTAATACATATTAAATTATTAAAATTAAATACTCATGAAATTTTATGTTGCAAAAGGAGCACTCAAATGTAATCTTAATATTGTTCTAAAATCGTGAAAGTGGTTGGTTTTCTCAGCCGTCCTCATAGAAATAACACTGAATATGACACTATCAGCACTCTCCAAAATAAAGAGTCAATAATCTTTAGCCCTAGCTTTTCCTTTCCTTATATATATATTTCACAGGACCCCCGATGAAAGGTTCAATCTACAATATCTTTTGCTCTAATTTTAACACAAATTATTTAATTGTTGCTGCATTTCTGTTAGTGTGGAGAATAATTGACTGTGTAGCAATAGTTGTGTGTGTGTGTGTGTAAATTATGGAACTTTAAAATATTGATCCTCGGTGACTTGTTGGGAAAATAAGTAAGAAAGCATCAACTCCCCCATATGCCTTTACGCCTTAGCCTATGGTTATCTAATTTTCTTCCCCTCTTAAAGCAGAGAAATGAAGAGTATTCTGTTTCTTTTACAAGAATGTTTTTTGAGGCCCTGAAACTACTATTGTCACTTTCTTCTACAGTGCCCTCTTCCTTCCTTTCCATTAACTATTTATTTGTAATCTTCAAATATGCACAGATTTTCTTACTTTTCTTAATAGTAAGTATTATTATAAAAACCAT
>JAQZBX010037996.1:0-23575 GCA_029593785.1 Cabassous unicinctus | reverse complement strand
AATATTCCAAAGATATTAGATGAATGCATAGATATTAAAGCCAGAATCAAGGGTTTTCAAATTTAAGTAAACATATTAGGAGCACAAAGATCTATATCACTCTAAATATTATCTTTGATTCATAGAAGTTATTTGATTCTCCTTTGGTGTTATATTGTTTTTCAGATGATATTATATATGTGTGTCTGTGTGTTTCTTTTTACTTCTCTTTGAATGAAGTCTATTACTATTACTAGAGCTCAAAATCTTAGCAGCATATATAGATTATCAATAGATACCATCAAAATTCATCTATATTATTTTAGAATCATTTTGCTGATCTTCAGCTGGAGAGCTGGTTGCTATGTTTACACATTCATTTAACCTCTCAAACAAAAAGAAAGTTCCTGACCAAATAACAAATGTTTATGGCCCCTTCTGTCTCATTGAATATTTGTGTTTGTTTTGCAAGTAATTCCAAAATGATCTAGATTAACAACAACAACAAAAAATGTAATGACCTTCCTGTTACTTTTACCAAAGTGTTGTAAGTCAGACAAAAGAATCTGATATTTTTTTAAACATATAAACTTTACTGATACATGTTAATAAAACATACAATTCATCCAATGTCTACAATCAATGTTATTTGATATAATCACAGAGTTGTATGTTCATCACTATTTTTTAGCTGTAACATTAAATAAAATCATGAATCATCAAGATAGCAATACTCTATATTAGCTAGGAAAGAGAGAGCACAAAAGTATCTCCTAAATTTGTTCCTCACACAGCACAACTTTATCTGATGCAAATCTCAAGTCCCATTTTTACGTAGAACTGCCATAAACCATAAATTTCCATATTTAGTACATAATGGAACTCCTTTGACTTGCTATAATTTATCATGGTCTAAAGTAAATCTAGTAGTCTTGAAATGGTAAGAAAGTAGACTCTTAACAGAAAAAGAAAAAAAAGTCGATTTTCACAGAACATTTCACTTTCTTACTTTATTTGCTATAAATTTTTTCTCAAGGTGCTTTCCTTTACACTAACATGCAAGATGACTAGGGTCCTCTTATATTACAGTTATTATTTGGGTACTATGTTCAAATGTAGAGAAAGAGTATCTAAATAAAATAGCACAAAGAAGTCAAAGAATTTAACTTATTCTTATTGGTCTTATTTCATTCCAGTGAATTCTGGTGACAGCGTCTTTAAAAGAAACAGTTGCTTAATGTTGGATTTTTCAAATAATTTTCTAGAGGCCTTTTTTTTTTCCATTTCACCTGTATATTTAAATTTCTATTTGCTGTCCACATGTCTAGTTTCTTAAAAGCCTGAAAAAGCCCCACTCATATGATTCACAGACTTCTTTGTAGACCTCAAAATATATAAGTTCTTGTTAATTAATTTACAGGTTTCCTAACCTTTGCAGGAGAACTTGGCTACTACCCATTGTCTTCCTTTTAAAAGTCACAAATCACTAGACTACTTTGTGTGACCTGCTTCTATACTGATGTCCATATATCTTGTGTAATCTGTCCTAAACTTGAGGGCAGGAAACATGATTTAGGCAACTGGAACTTTGTAAAGAAAATAAAAATAGCAATTAAATAGTATTGATTCAACCCAATGGTTCCACTGCCTTTTAGCAGGAGATGAAATATGCCTGGGATTAGAGGGAAAATTACTAATGCTCTGAGGCTGTTCTAGGCCTGTCGTCTGGTATTAATAAAACTCTCTGCACTCTCAGAGTTGAATGACAAGGAAGGTAATATGATCTATTTTCCCACCAATAACCTCATTTATGAGATGGTTTTTAAAATTTTTATTTAATAAACATTCAGATTGTGCCACATTCTAAGTCTTTTGCAAATAAGTCATCTAATTCTTACAGCAACCTGAGGAGTTAGAGTTACTTCCCCCCCCTGTTTTTATGGAAATCTAATCATACAAAACTTAAGTCAACTCACCTAAGATCCTAGATCACACCTCCAGTTAGTAGAGGAGTCTGGTCTCAGGCACTAGTGGACTTATTTGAACACATGTAAGATAATCCAACTTTCACTTAAAGTAAGGAACTCCTCTGAAGACCAATTAAAGGAAGGCACTTAAAAGAAATTATTTATTTATTATTTTGTGGCTCTTAAGTATAAATAATATAAACATTTTGATAGAGAATAGTAGTGACTTTTTAAAACACATACATAGATGTTAGCACATCAATATGCATTTTGTCAGGATCTCTTTTAAAGTAATCTCTTTTAAGGTTTAAAAAATATAAATGTGTTTCACGTTGGCTATAAAGAATTCAGGTTCTTAATACTTACAAAAAAAACTCAGGACAGGAAGGGACATTGGATGTCAATTAAAATTATGAATAAACAAATATTCATTTGTATTCCTGAATGATTTTTTCCCCCTCAGGTGGATTGAATTGTGTACCACAGCTTGGACATATTCTTGGTCTGCATTCTGGTGGGTGTGGACCCATTTGAAGATGTTAGTTTGGTTAAGGTGTGGCCCAATTGAATAAAATTGGGCTTTAATGTGTATTACTTGACCCTTAATAAAGAGAATGAAATTCAAGTATAGAGAGAGAAAGCCATAGGGAGGAGCCAGGAGCTGGAAGTCAATGGAGCCCGGAAGAGAAAGGAGAGGCCATAGACCCCAGGATCGCCGGCAGCTACAGAACGCCACGGTCTTCAGGGAGAAAGCCTCGCCTTGTAGCATCTAGATTTTGGACTTCTCCCACCTCAAAACTGTGAGCTAAAAGATTTCCATTGTTTAAGCCAACCCATTGTATGATATGTTTTAGTGGTTGGGAAACTCAGACAGGCAGTTTTCTAGTTATAAGGTACCATAGACACCAATTTTCTTGACAAGCAGGTGTCCAAAGGGAGGTTAATTAGAGTCACTGGAAGTTCTATACTTAGATTATGATATTTATGTTCAATTCTCATTTGCAAAATTGTGATGCTGTTGTTATTGTTATCAGTTGAAAAAAAATGTTCTAGGCATATCCAAAGGACAAATGGATGATTTTCAAATACCATGTTGAACTTTTGAAGAATTAATATATTTTAAATCCTTTATTAAATTTATCCAATGATTACCAAGCACTATTTTAGCATTTCTAGTTGTTAATCTTCATGAATTACTTTTAAAGTGTCTATTGACGGTGAATATGAGACCCTTGAAATACAGCATTAGATATCACACCCAAATTTACATACAATGGAACAGAATCCTCAAACTAAAATCAAGATCCATGGAACTGTTCCAACTTCATGAACCAAGAAATATTCCTAAGAAAACTACAAAATTACTCTAGCTTCTTTTTTAACTTGTATAGTCTCAACACAGTGTACTAACTATTCCTTTATTCTAATATAACATTTACAATTATCATAAGACTGATGTCACACATGAAAACTCTCAGTCTAGAGTGGGGAAAACAATGCAGTGGAAATAGGTTTTTGGAAGAGAAGGTGATTTGCAGCAGTTATGTGCAATTTAATCAGTCCCGTAATAGAAGTAAAATAAACCACAGGAGTCCAGCCCTAATTACCTGCGAGTTAGTCATGCATGCTTTGGGATATTCAAGGTGTAAAGTGAAGCCCAGATCACTCACAAGGAGCTTCAAATGATTTAACAGATGGTAAAATATCACTATGAAATTCCCAGTGTAGCTATTCAAAATATATAGTGATTTTACTATACATTATCAATGATATTTCTAATGGAGTTATATATACCATGGATCAAATAACATCCCCTGTGTATATAGTGATTTTATTCTACTTTTTAAATGTAATTTGGAAATAGTCTGTTGGAGTTAATTTGGTCAAGATCCCTGAATGCTGTCATACAGATATTGCCTTGAACAGGGCTGTATAACTGAGGAAGGGACTGGGACCTGAAATCCAGTTCAAGCTCTGTTTACCAAGCTATGTACCCTGGCATAGAGCTGCAGATGTGCCTTTTCCTAATTATCACAAAAATGTCATCAGGGCTCAGGCTGGCTTGATTTAGTGTTTTCCATCATCAACATGATACCAGAGTCTCCTTGTACTGCTAATCAAGTGCTAAAAATCAATAATTTAGAGAAAAGATGGCTGTGACAAATCTAGGGTACCCAAACTCTGTCAATTAACCGTGGTAATTAACATCCTGAAAAATGTCAGTTCTCCTCACCTTGCCAGGTCACATGTCTAACTGATTGCTTTATAGGTTCACATTGATATTCCACCAAAACCTCAACTCTTATAATAAAAACAAAATTTATTATCTATCCATTCCAAGCCTTTCCTTCTTTTATTGTTCTATTTAAATGCTCATGCTTTACATAGACTAGTGTAAAACTCCATCAGCATTACTTACTTTTTCCAGCACACCCATTTGACACTTTAGCAGAACACAGTCTTCTCCTACTGCCTCCTCCCTCTAATTCATCATTCTGATTACTGCCGCTTCTGTGTTTCAGAAACACAGATCTGGTTTTCTCATTCTCCAGCTCAAAAGATTTTAATACCTCTCCATTCTCTACGCAATTATTTTTAAACTTCTGGGCCTGGTATTTGAAATCACTCATAAACTCCCCCATACACCCATTTAAAATTTTACTTTCAATGATTTAACCTAGCCAAGCTATTTTTCCCAAATGTGGAAAATGCCTTACTGAAAATACTCACTCAGAATACACTCTTCTGGATACTCAGCATCCCCCCTGTGCTTATTTTTAATAACAGATTATTGAGATATAATTTACATACTATAAAATGAATTTATATAAACTATACAATTTCTCAGTTTTTAATATATTATAGTTCTAGAACTGTCACAATTTGTTTCATTTTATGCCACAAAGAAGAAATCCTATATCTATTAGCAGTCCCTCACAATTTCCCCCCAGCCTCTTACCCAAGGCAACTATTAATCTATTTTCTCAAGAATTGCCTATTCTGGACACCTTGGATAAAAAGATTCATGTAAAATGTGATCTTTCGTGACTGTCTTCTTTCAATTGGCATAACGTTTCCAAGATTCAGTGATGTAGTAGTATGTATCAGTACTTCTTCTCTTTTCATTGCCAAATACTATTGCTTTATATGAATACCAAATTTTATTTATGCTTTCATCAGTTGATGGACATTTTGTTGTCTCCATCTTTTGAATGTGAACAAAACGGCTAAGAATATGTGTGAACAGCTTTTGTATGGGAACATTTTTTCATTTCCAGTCGGTATAAAACTAGGAGTGGAATTTTGGGGTGATGTGGTAACTGTAGTTTGAGCATTATGAGGAACTGTCAGACTGTTTTCCAAAGAGGTTACACAATTTTATATTCCCACCGGCAGTGTGTGAATGCTTCATTTTTCCCACATCTTAGAAAACACTTATTATCTGAATTTTAGATTCTAGCTGTCCTACTGGGTGTGAAGTAGCAATTCACTTTGATTTTGGTTTTCATTTCCCTGATGACTTACGATGTTTAGAATATTTTCATGTCCTGATTTCCCATTTGTATATATTTTTTTCTGAGAAATTTGTATTCAGATACTTTGTCCATTTGGGGCTTATATTTCTTCTTCTTATTGAGTTGTAAGTGTTCTTTATATATTCTGGATACAAATCTCTTATCAAATATATGGCTTGCATATATTTTCTCCTGTTTTTATGGGTTGCATTTTTACTTTATTGATGGTGATCAATTTAACTTTTCTCTGGTCACTTTGGGCTTTTTTTGTCATAGCTAAAATGTATTTGCCTAAGTCAAACTCATGAAGATTTCTCCCTATAATTTCTTCTAAGAACATTGTAGCTTATCTCTTATTTTTAGCCCTATGATCTACTTTGAGTTAATAACGTTATGGTGTGAGGAATGGGTCCAAATTAATCATTTGCATATGGATATCCATTTGTCCCAGAACACTTGTGAAAATCCTCATGTTTCCTCTAATAAATTGTCTTAGCACCCCCCCATTAAAAATCATTGGGTTTATTTCTCTACTCTTAGTTCTATTCCATTGATCTATATGTTTATCCTTGTGACAATTCTGCCCAATATTCATTAATGTTGATATTAATTAATATTGATAAGTAAGTTTTGAAATTGGCAAATGAATCTTGCAAATACGTTATTATTTTTCAAGATTGTTTTGTCCATTATGGTTCCCTTGAAATTTTTAATGAAATTTAGGATCACCTTGCCAATTTTGGCAAGGATTCGTATGAAACTTTAGAGGAGTTAGGGGAGAGTTGCCATTTTAACAATATTAAGTCTTCTTATCAAATGAACACTGAGTGTTTTTTAATTTAATTTTTTCTTTAATTCTTTCAACCACCTTTTTTAAATTGAAAGTAATTTTGTAGGTTTTTAAAAATATATATATATAATTTTTTTAAAATGGTATTTAGATTACATAAGCATTAAATGAAAATATAGGGGATTCCCATACGCCCCACTTCCTACACCTCCCACATTTTCCCACATTAACAACATCTTTCATTAGTGTGGTACATTCATTACAATTGATGAAAACCTTTTAGAGCATTGCCACTAAGCATGAATTATAGTTTACATTGTAGTTTACACTTTCTCCTGCACAATTTTATAGTTTATGGCAAGATATGTAATGGCCCATAACTGTGACTATAATATCATTCAGGAAAATTCTCAAGTCCCCAAAATGCCCCCATATTTCACTTGTATTTCCCTTTCCCTGCCCTCAGAACCTCCAGTGGCCTCTGCTTCCACATGAATGATATAGTTTCTTCCATTCATAGAATCACAATAAGTCTATAGTAGAATACCAGTAAGTCTAATTTAGTCCATAGTTCTTTCCCCAATCCTGAGGATTCTGGGATGGTGTTGCCCACTCCCTCTCTAATTGAGAGGAGGCTTTTATCCCATGGACAGATGGATGGGACTCTCTTGCTTGCAGTTGTAGACACTCTCAGTCCTTTGGGATGGTCGTTGTCCATCATCATCTCCTTGTTAGTTGTCCTGGGTGAGTGCAGTGAACTGGAGAGTAGGTATTGCAACTCCGTTGAATTTCAGGGCCCATCTGGCAAATGGACAGCCCAGAGGTTAAAGTCTCTTGGGTGTACACCTACCAACTCCAGCACCAACTATAGGTTCAAATAAAAGGGACAGAAGTATCATGTGTAGAGAAGTCACATCTGAGTCCAACTCTGTCACACTCAGGACCACAAATTCCAAAGTAGGGCTACTGGCAAGGCACCAAACTCCGGGGCTATCTGCCATGACCACAAGTCCTGGGTGTCTTCAGATCCCTCAGGATCCCCACTTTATGGGATAGTATCTACTTTGGTGTTTATGAGATCCTGCTGAGACATGTATAAGCATTACCTCTCTGATGACCTCCCGACACATTTTGAAGTCTCTTAGCCATATACACTCATTTGTCTTTACCTTTCCCCCCTTTTATTCAAAGTCTTTTTCCAGTTGTATCACCAACTGGTGCTTGGTAGTAATCCCTCGGGGCCAGGGAGGCTCATCCCCAGGGGTCATATCCCACACTGGGGGGAAGGTGATGCATTTATATGCTGAGTTTGGCTTAGAGAGAGGCCACATTTGAGCAACAAGGAGGCTATCAGGAGACAACTTTTAGCCACTCTTCAACACTAGGCTAAGTTGCAAATTCAAGAACAAAAAGCTCGCAAGCATAGTTGTCAACATCAAGGGCCCATCAATGGACCATCCTTCATTAGTCATTGCCCTTTCACTTGGGGGATTTTTGCTTTTCCATTAGAGAATGTGGCAGAGCTCCCCAGGATGGGAATTCAATAATCTTTCACTTGTGTGAATCTCTAATTAGTGTGGCAATGCTCCATGAACATTTGAACATAATTATATATCTTATATGTATGCCCAGGTGAACTTCCTCCCATGTATCCACTATCACTGAAACCCCACCCCATTGATCCTCCCCTGCAATAGTTGTAACCCTTCTGTGATCCAAAACCACTTCAAAAATGAAGCCAAGAATATTGCCAAATTCGATTAATAGGAAAATGAAATAATAAAGATGGGTTTAAACATAAAAAATAAAAAACATAATAATATAGAGAAAGTAAAACTAAAATAAAGTAAAAAAGATTGTTACTGAAAAAGTGAAAAACATTAAAAAAATAAAATAAAATAAAATAAAATAAAATAAGTAATTTTTTGACAATTTTCCTTTCATCACTGTAATATCAGTTGTCCTGCATGTACAGTAGCATTTTCTTCCATTTCTTCTCCAGTGTCTTACTGTTTTTTTAGTATGTTGTCTTCAAAGAAGTTTTAGGTTACAATAAGGTTACATACAGTATATAGGGGACTACCATATACCCAACATCCTCCCCCGTTTCCCTCTTCCCTAATAATAATCTTTTTACATGTGGTGGTACATTTGTTACAACTGATGTATAAAGATTGAAACATAGCTACCAACCACGGTCAATGGTTTACATTATGGTTTACATTTTAGATCGTACACTTTTATAATTTTTTGATGAAATTTAACATGGCCTGTATCCATCATTGCATGATCATGCAGAACACTTCCATTGCCCCCAAATACCCCCTCTTCAATCTGTCCTATTCCTCCTTCCCCCTCCCCTCAGAGCTGATGGAGACCACCAGGCTTCACTCCTTGAAGGAAAATATTCTCAAATACTTGAAACAACATTGAGAGCTGGGCATATTAGTCTGTCCTTCCCTATTAGGAACTGTCCATGCTCTCAAGAGACACCCCCTCCCCCATTTGGGAACATATCAGGCCTCCCTGTCCCAAATGCCCCCCCCACATTCAACACCCTAACCCAGTAACTCTTCCATGTCATATTGCCAATAGAGTTTTCTCAACATTGTAGTTTCACCCATGTACCCACCTATCCCCAGTGTTCACCTATTCACTCTTCCAATCCTCCTCTCAGTTTCTTGGATCATCCAACTCATACTCCCCACCCTATCCCCCTGTCAAGTTTGCACTGCCCAACCCAATAACATCCCTACATCCCTGTCATATCTCTTTTCTGCACAACTACTCACTTCCAACTTACCATAGATTTCACCCATATGGTGATTGGCTCACAACCTTCTCCTTCCTTCCTATTTCCTGTAAACCTTTCTTCCAGACTCTAACTTTCTGAGTCAGCTTGATTTGCTTAATTCATATCAGAGAGGTCATGTAATATATGTCCTTCAATGCCTGGCTTGCTTCACTCAACATAAGATCCTGTATTGTATTCCTTCTTACAGCTGAGTAATATTTCATTGTATGTATATACCACATTTTGTTTATCCATTCATCTGTTGATGGGCATTTGGGTTGGTTCCAGCTTTTGACAATAGTGAATAATGCCGCTATGAACATTGGTGGGCATATATCTGTTCGTGTCCTTGCTTTCAGTTCCTCTGGGTATATACCTAGCTTTGGAATTTCTAGGTCATATAGCAATCTATATTTAGTTTTTTGAGGAACTGCCAAACCGTCCTCCACAATGCCTGGACAATTCTATGTTCCTACCAGCAGTGGATGAGAGTTCCCATTTCTCCACATCCTCCCCAACACTTGTAGTGCTCTGTTTTTTAATGGCTGCCAGTCTAATGGGTATAAGATGTTATCTCATTGTAGTTTTCATTTGCATTTCCCTAATAGCTAATGATGTTGAGCATCTCTCCTGTGCTTTTTAGCCCTTTGTATTCTTTTGAGAAGTGTCTATTCAAATCACCTTTCCATTTCTTAAATGGATTGTTTGTCTTTTTATTTTTGAAATATAGGATTTCTTTATATATGCTGGATATTAGGCTCCAATCAGATATATGCTTACCAAATATTTTCTCTCATTGGGTAGGCTATCTTTTCACTTCCTTGACAAACTCCTTTGAGGTGCAAAAGGTTTTGATTTTGAGGAGGTCCCATTTATCTGTTTTTTCTTTCGGTGCTCCTGCTTTGGCTGTGAAGTTAATGAAACCATTTCCTATTTCAAGTTCCTGTAGAATCTTCCCTACATTATTTTCCGAGGTCTTTATGGTCTTGGCTGTTATATTTAGATCTTTGATCCATCTTGAGCTGATTTTTGTATAAGGTATGAGATGATGTTCCTCTCTCATTCTTTTGGATATGGATATCCAGTTCTCCAAACACAATTTGTTGAAGCAGTCATTCTTTCCCAGTTGAGTGGGCTTGGTGCCCTTGTTAAATATCAGATAACTGTATATGTGAGGATATCAGAGCTCTCAATTCAGTTCATTGGTCAGCATGTCTATCCTTGTGCCAATACCATGCAGTTTTGACCACTGTAGCTTTGTAGTATGGTTTACAGTCAGATAGTGTGATTCCTCCAATTTCATTTTTCTTTTTCAATATGTCTTTGGCTATCTGGGGCCTCTTGCCCTTCCATATAAATTTCATGGCTGGTTTTTCCAATTCAGTAAAAAATGCTGTGTTGAATTTTATTGGTATTGCATTAAATCTGTATATTAGTTTGGGTAGGATACACATCTTAATGATGTCTTCCTATCCACGAATAGGGAATATTATTTCATTTATTTAAGTCTTCTTTGGTTTCCTTTAACAGTGCTGTGTATTTTTCTGTGTATAATCATTTACATATTTAGTTAAGTTTATTCCTAGGTGTTAGCTTTTTAAGTTACTCTTGTAAATGGTAATTTTTTCTTGATTTCCTCCTCAAATTGCTCTTTATTGGTGTACAGAAATGCTACTGATTTTTGAGCATTGATCTTATAGTCTGTGACTTCACTGAACTCATTTATAAGCTCTAGAAGTTTTGTTGTAGATTTCTCAGGGCTTTCTATGTATACGATCATGTTGTCTGCAAATAGTGAAAGTTTTACTTCTTCCTTTCCAATATTGGTGTGTTTTATATCTTTTTCTTGCCTCAGTGCTTGAGCAAGGAATTCTAAGACAATGCTAAATAGGAGCAGTGATAGTGGGCATCCTTGTCTTGTTACCGATCTTAGAGGGAAAGCTTTTAGGATTTCACCATTGTATATGATGTTAGCTGTCAGTTTTTCATATATGCCCTTTATCATGTTCAGAGAGTTTCCTTCTATTCCTATCTTTTGTAGTGTTTTTACCAGGAAAGGGGGCTGCATTTTGTCAAATGCATTTTCTGCTTCTATAGAAATGATCATGTGAATTTTCTTTTGATTCTATTATGTGGTGTATTACATTGATTGATTTTCTTATGTTGAACCATCCTTACATACCTGGGATGAAACCCATTGGTCAAAGTGTACAATTAGTTTGATTTGTTGTTGAATATGATTAGCAAGTATTTTCTTGAGGATTTTAGTATCTAATTTCATCAGAGAGATTAGTCTGTAATTTCCCTTTCTTGTGGCATCTTTGTTTGGCTTTGATATTAGGGTTATGTTGGCATCATAGAAAGAGTTAAGCACTGTTCCTTCTACTTCTATTTTCTGGAAGAGATTAAGCAGGATTGTTGTTAGTTCTTTCTGGAATTTTTGGTAAAATTCACCTGTGAAGGCATCTGGTCCTGGGCTCTTCTTAGTTGGGAGGTTTTTGATGACTGATTCTATGTCTTTACTTGAATGTGCCTGTTGAGTTCATCAATTTCTTCTTTCATCAATGTAGGCTGCTTGTGTGTTTCTAGGAATTTGTGTTTCTAGGAATTTGCCAGCTTGCCCTCACCAGAAGGTCCAGGGAATCAAACCCAGGGTCTCCCATATGGTAGATGGGATCTCAACCACTTGATCCACCTCTGCTTCTCTCTCCTCTTCTTTTATGGGGGAAATAATGTGTTAAGAATTACTATGAATTTTTATTTAATGCTTGGCAGAAACCATCTGGGCTGTTTATTTTGTGGATAATTTTTTTTTATTGCTAACTCAAGATCATTTTCTGTAATAAGTATATTCATATTTTCTGTTTCTTCTTGAGTCAGTTTTGGTAGTTTGTTTCTTCTAGAATGCTTTCCATTTCATCTAATTTATCTAATTTGTAGGCTTACAGTCAATGATAATATTCCTTAATAATCATTGTTCTATTTCTTTAAGATCAGTAGCAATATGCCTTCTTTCATTTTTGATTTTGTCTTCTTTCTTTCTTTCTTGGTCAGTCTAGCTACAGGTTGGTGAAATTTATTGATCTTTATAAAGAAATATCTTTTAGTTTCTTTGATATTCTCTATTGATTTTTTATTGTCTTGATCATTAAATTAAACTCTTTATTTACTATTTCCTTTATTTGCTTGCTCTAGTTTTAGTCAGCCCCTGTCTTTCTAGATTCATAAGGTAGAAAGTTAGATTTTTTATTTGAGATCTTTCTTCTGTTTTCATATAGGTGTGTATGTCTATTAATTTCCCTGTATCCGCTGCTCTAGCTACATCCTATAAGTTTTGGTATGCTGCACTTTGATTTCCATTCATCTTAAAGTATTTTCTCTCTTCCCATATGATTTATATTTCACCCATCATTTTTTAATTTTTACATATTTGTGATTTCACAAATGTCTTTCTTTTATCAATTTCTAGTTTCATTCCATGGCCATTGTCAAAAATGCTTACTATGATTAAAATCCATTTAAAGTTATGAAGGCTTATTCTGTGCCTTAGAATACATTCTATTGAGGAAAATGTTCCTTATGCCCTTGAGAAAATTATGTATTCTGATCTTGTTTAGTGGAGTATTTTACAGACTGTTAGGTTTTGTTGTTTTCTACTGTGTTCAAGTCTTCCATTTACTCTTAATTTTTTTGCGTGTTTGCTATATCTGTTATTGAAAGTGAAGTATTGATGTTTACAAATGTTGTTGAATTGTCTTTTTCCCAGTTTAATTCTGTCAGGTTTTGCTTTATGTAATTTAGTGTTCTTTTGTCAGGTACATATATGCTTATAATTGTTATATTTTCCTCATCAATTGGCCCTATATCCGTATAAAATGTCCCTCTTTGTAACCTAATAATGTATTTTTTGGTTTCAAAGTCATTTTTGTCTGATTTTGTATAAGTACTCCAGCATTATTATTATTCCTGTTTGCATGAATTATTTCTTTCCATCCTTTTGCACTCAAGCTATTTTAATATTTGAATCTAAAGTGTGTCTCCTGTAGACAGCATATAATTGGAGTTTGTTTCTCTAGTCTGATAATACTGGCTTTCAAATACATTGTTTAATTCATGCACATTTAATGTTATTTTTAGTAGAGTTGGAATTTCATATACATTTTACTTTTTGCTTTCTATATGAATCATGCCTTTTTTATTGTTGTTCCTCTATTTCTCCTATAGTGATTGCTTCATTAAGGGAATGTTTTGTAGTGTAACACTTTATTTTCTTTAATGATATTATATATATATATAGAGAGAGAGAGAGAGAAATATATATATATATATTTGGTATTGTATCCTTATTACAATTTAGGGAAGAATATTACAATCTTACTATAGTCCATAGTTTGCATTAGTTGTTTTTTATACCACTTCACTGTATTTTTGAATTTTATTGTTAGTGGTTGCTTTTTAGCTTACCATATATAACTCAACTTGTCAGAATATATTTGTATTTATATTAACTTAATGCTACTATAAATGTTACTCTTATGTAGCTGTTGTCCCTCTTTCTCTCTCTTTGTGTTATCAGTGCTATTCCCTTTATATCTAAATAAGTTATTAACACAATACTTTTCTATTTTTATCATTTTATATAATTTTATAAGCTTTGGAAGGGGTAAGTAAAGAAAGGTTAGCAAGTATATATTTATAGCCTTTGTTATGTTAAATTTAAAATTTTTTAATTCCTTGTTTTATTCATTTTTTCCAAGTGTTTGAGTTGCCCTTTAGTTCATTTCCCCTCCTACCCAACTCCTATGTGTTCTTATTGTCAAATATATTGCATTTATATATGTTATTGGTCCATCCAAAATTATATAGATATTGATTTTATACAATTGCTTTTTAAATCAGCCTATCTATGTTGGTGTGATTAACGATGTCCCACATTTCTCTGAGACTCTGTTCACTTTCTTCTTTCCTTATTCTGTTTTTCAAATATGTAATCTCTATTGATATATCTACAAGTTCACTATTTATTTCTTCTGCCAGGTCATATTCAGTGTTGAGACTCCTTAGTGAAATTTTCATTTCAATAATTGTGTTTTACAACTGCAGTCTTTGTATTTGGTTATATTTTGACAATTGTATCTCTCTATTGGAATTCTCCACATCATGAGACACTATCATTATATCTTCCTTTGCTTTTTAAAGCAGGGCATTCTTTATGTCTTTGAAAATATTTATAATGACTGCTTGAAGACTTTTACTGGTAAATCCTACATCTGGGCTTTCTCAGAACCATTTTATGCTGCTGGTTCTTTTTCTGGAGAATGGGTCACGTTTTGCATGTCTCATAATTTTTGTTGATTGATATTTTTGATATTATATTTTAGCAACTATAAATACTGATATCTCCTCCCAGGGTTTGTAGTTGTTTGTTTATTTTTCCTGTGGTATCTGGGCTACTATAGTGAACTCTAATTCCCGCTACAGTGTGGAGACTCCGATGCTGTTCTGCAGAAGATGCAGCCTTGGGCATGTGTAAAGTCACCTTGAGAGGCAGTAGTTTCACCATGGCTCATTTTGACTGACTCTTCTCCTCCTCACACAAGCTCTTAGGCTCCACTAATTGCCAGATGATTACTCTGTTGTTTCTGATAATGGCCTGAAGTACAAATTTTTCATTAGTACAGTGAAATTAAGTTCAGACCCATTTACATGGGTAGTTTTTGAAGCCATTCTTTGAGGTTTGTTCTGACATCAGGAAGGGTTTTAACTGTCTCTTTCCCTGGTTCCTGCTGATAAACTAGATTGTCAAGTGATGGATGTAGGCCATTTTCCATCAGCATATACCATGCAGAACTGTGTGGGAGAGAGTGTGGTCTATGATGTGAACTGTGGTCCATGATCGGTGGCAAGGCCCCAGGATGTGTATATCCATTGCCAGTGTTGTGTCACACGGATGAAGAATGGTGATGTGGGATGTTGTTGGAGGTGTGGGAGGTGGGGAACATGGGAATCTCTGTAATTTCCGAGTAATATTTAGGTAATCTTTGCACCTTTAAAAATACATACATATATATATATATATGTATATATATATAATAACATTTATGTAAACAAATGCACATATATGCATATGTATTTATATATCATTTTACAAATATTTGTATGTATTGTGAAAAATTTGATTTTTACCCACAATAAAAAAAGGAAAAAAAAAAGGAATTTAGTTAATTACCAAATTCCTTTTAACTGTTTACCATCTAAACATCCACTGTTTTTTATAGCATCCTTAGGCTTTAAATTCCCCAAACTCTATTAATTATCTATTAATTCAGATAAATTAAGTTCATTTGGAGAAAGCTTTGATGCTCCATGTCATTAACGTCTTCATCTCTTTATGGGAAAAATCTCTGAGTCATTGCTCTGAAGCTAGAGCTGGAATCAGTACCCTGTTTCTCTTAGAATCATCCCTACCTTAGGAGCAGGGTATAGGCTAGGGGTGTAGCTTCTGGTCTTCTAGAGTTGCCTTTCTGGCTTAGAACCTCAGTCTTATGAAGTAGTGTGGGGGAGAGCATTTAGGGCCCCATTACTCTCCTTCAGCTGACCCTGATTCAGAGTCTCCACTTTATGAATGGGGCTGAATGGAAGAAAGCATCCCTCGACCTTTCTACCATAATAACCTGTGATTTAACACCTGAAATATGTACCTGGAGTGCATGAGAAATGCTAGTGGCCTGGTCTAACTCTTCAGGGAAGTTAATGTACACTGAATGACAGAGAACTGGAGGAAGAGGAGTGCTGTGCTCTTGGCTGTACCTTTCTGGAGTGGAGTATCCATTGAACTGCTATGGATCATGGTTGAAATGCTACAGCCTCTTAATATTCTGACAGAATTTTAATTGATTTTTCTTCCGTAAATGTTTCTTATTAGCTGTATGGAAATTTTCAGAGACATTATTTATTTATTTACTTATTTATTTATTTATCTTGAATAATTTTCACCAGTTTGTTTGATTTGCTGTGGACCAGATCCATGGAGCTCCTCATGCTGCCATCCCAGAAATTTTTCACAATTCATTTTATTTATCTTATTTGGAATATACTGGTCAACCCAAATCTGAAGTTTGGTGTCTTTCATCTTTTGTCTAAAAGTCTTAATGAATATCTCTCTCTATAATGCCTCCTAATTTATTTTGTGTCTTTAAAAATATGTACATGTTGATAGTATCTTCTTATATGCAACTTTCTATAATTTTAAAATTCTAAAATAAATGTTTCTGAGATTTACCCATGTGTAACTTCAAAATTACCACACAGTACATAGTCCTTATCTTTGGCATGGAGGAATGTTCTTTCTCCTCCTTACAAACACTTAGGAATAAAATTATTTCAACATTTTCCCACAGTGAGTGATGAGTCTGAAACAGTGTTGCACTGCTTAAATTGGAATTTTTCCAATTAATAATGATTTAACATGTTCCAGTAAGTTTATTCAACATTCTTGGTGTAGTTTATTTGTATTATTTAATTATGTCATTTATCTATTTCTGCTATTGGGTGATTTGTCTTATTTCATTAAATAATTTTTAAAAATTATATCTTAGTCAAGTTTCTGAAACATATTTTACAAATTTGTTTTCCAGGCTGTGAGTATAATTTTAAGTTGATTTATAGATACAAAGAATTTGTGTTTACTGTCTTAATTTATAAAACATTTTCATTGCATTTTATGTGATTATCTTTTGGGGAGTTAGATTAATCCCTAATCTGCTTTTCAATAATAATACAATTCATTCATTTTCCCTAAACATTTTAAATTGGATTCTTGCAATTAGATATCAGCATCTTCTAGCGTTTAATTCCATGTGTTGTATTTGATATCTATGTAAAATACATTATTATCTTTTCCATATCAATCAACAAGGCAATTATTCAATTGCCATTTTATAATATAAATGTCATTTCTCTCTCATAACTTTATTTTCTTCAGTTATTCCATTTATTTACCTTTGCACTAAAACTATGCCTTTTTAGTTATTATAGCTTTATGATTCTTGCTATTTTAAACAGAATATCTATTCTTTTTAGTCTCTTTATTCAAGATTTTTTGACAAGAGTCAAAGAACCAGGAAAAATATTACATGGACATTATCCTGTAGGAGATTGATGGTATATTAGTGAGGTTACTATTTAAGCTGATATAAAAAGACACCAACATAGTGTTCTTCAAATAAGAGAGAAATTTCTTTCTTTCTGTTATTAATACTGTAATTGTGATTAGTTCTGATCTAATGTTGCAATATCTATCTTTAGTCCAAAGAGACTCATCCAATCCTTAGCAAGTCAGGTGGAGGGATATGGAGCAGTGGAGAGAGAACACATTCTTCTAAGAGCCACAGTCAATACGTGACACATATCATTTTGCTCATTTCACAGTGACCATCGATGATTATGCAAGCTTTAGAGAAGACTGGGGAATTTAATGTCTACCTAGGCAGCCACAAAACCAAGTAAAATGTGAGATTGGATCATTAAAGAAAAAGAGTACGAACATTGGTGAATACTTATAGAAGATATTGGAAAAATCCTAGAAATATTTTAGCAAGTGGGAATTGAAAAGAACACATTCTTTCTGGCAAGGGAAGAAAAAATATTAGAATATGTAGCATAAGAGGAAATTCAGCCAAATACAAAATTACAGTGAGATGAGGGAATATACTAATTGTGTTGGGAGTGAGCATATGTTGTAAAATGTAAATGGGAGAAATATTTTTAAATACAGTGTATTTGACTTGTGACCATTCATATAATTCATCTATTAGATAAATTGCACTAAATGAACTAAAGTGAGCAAATATTCAACTGCCAAATAGGTGACGTTAATATATATGGTTGAATAAACTATCATAAGATTTAAACTCTTTAAAATATTCATCACAATACTAAATAGCTTTGATTCAGTCCTAATAAATATTTGTCATCCTAAGTGTGTTGTTTCCAAATAAACCTGCTGATATAGTCTGATTGTTACATTAAAGGAAATGATGTTTGGGGAATTTCTCTCTTTTAAAAGAAGAAATCATCTCTTTTAAAATGATTGTGTACTTTCTGCTTACAAAAGTAGCACTCCATTTATTTTTGCTCCCCAGATGAATTTTAAATACTATATTCTGTTATGGAACAACTCTTTTTTTTAAAAAAAAGGTTATGAGCAAAAACATGTACTCATGTATTCAATTGCTCCTACATCTCCATATTAATTTCTTTAGTTATAAGACCTTAGTCAAGTGTAGCTGACTAGGATCTTTAATGTCCTTCCTTTTTCACATTTTTCCTAGTGACATTTTAACTTATTTTAGGATTTTTTATATTTAGGATATTTATAATTTCTTCATTAACTGATTTGGCTTTTTTAGTTTTTGTATTAGCTTTATAATAGTTTTTACATTAGTAGTATACTTCCATTTTGGGATATTTATGATGTTGTAGACAAAATCTGATACAATGTTTGTAAGACATAGGGTTGTTATGGCTTCTATCAAAATCTCTGTAGGTATTGTTCAAATGTTTCAGAGAAAATGAAGAGAAGAGAGAAATAGCTAGACACAGTAGTGTTATTCCCTTCAATGCTGGACAGTTTTTTTTTCCTGCTATGTTGGCTATGGTGGTACAAAAAGCACATGGGAAAGTGGAATCCTCCTCTCCTTCATTAGAATCCAGCCATCTTCGTGCACTCAAATACCCACCTCGTTCTCATCACCAGTATAATTCTGGAGCAAGTACTGCTTTATGTGAATTACTACATCAGTGCACTTTCTTGCCTCACTAGTAAGACGAGGATCTTTTCTTGATCTTCTTCCCAAGTCTCTAGTCCTCAGGTGCTGCTTTGCTGATTCTGAGGTCAGACTCTTTAGTAAAATTTTGGTAGTAGTCTCTTACAGATACTTCCACAGAGGATAGTTTCCAGCTACCTTACACATCAGTTAGTCCTTCTCCTAATTTATTCTCACCAACTCTAAATTTTAAAAATGTTCCAAATATCTACTAAGGGGGTAGTATTCTTCCCCAATTTCAGCACAGTTACAAATTATTTTGTCATCACAATGTTGATTTCAAAGTTGGGGATGATGAAATATCCTCAAATCAGCACCTGAAAGAGTCTTTTCAATCATGCAGTAAAAATAAAATTGCTTACTGAAAATCTACCTGTATACTTTCACTGAAATATTAACTCCATCATAACATTAATTATCCCAGGGTTTGGAAATACATGTGGTTTCACTGCTTCACTGATCTATTTGCTGACTCGTGTGTGCATTAGCTGCTTTTTAATTTACCTATATTTAAATCAGTCTGATTCCTGAATGGACTATATTTTTCTTACTACTTTATTTCATCAGATTTTTTCTGGTTATCTCAATGGTTAGTCTTACATAAAAATTTTAATTTCAGTTTATTTGGGAAAGAGAAGGGAAAGATTAAAGATTCTAAGTTCTGTAACAAACCTACATAGATAGCTTCTCAGGTTTTGAAACACCACCTCTCTTTCTTTCATTTCTTTACCTTTTCTATTTTTTTTTTATGGGAGAGCACCTCCCCATCTAAACCACAAGGTTGGCTCCCCCAGCCAATATTATGCCCACTCACCACTTCACATGACTTGTTAGACTAATGATAAGCACCTACATAAGCTCAGCCCATCAGTTCCTTCCTGTAGGACATTGGAATTGGAGATGGAAGACTGTAAGTCAGGCCCTGTGAATCATCAAGTTTGTAACCTGTAAACTCAAGTACTGCAGTACAAATATGTTCTTCCATGATAACAGGGAGTAGAAAAAGCACAAATTTCAAACGGAAGAATGCAGGGCAGAAAGTAACAAGAAGGAGAGGCTGCATCCATTGGGAGTGTCTACTAGTTTCAGGTCCATGTCCATTCCTGAGGGAACAGTCACTAAATTTCAGCTGCAAGCTTTCATGGAATGACCGTGTGTCCTTACAACAAATTCTGCTTTTGAACAAAATGCAGCTCAAGTTAGCTTTGATTGCAGGTAATGGATCCAAGCTCTGAGTATGAGAAACTGTCAAATCGATAATTTTAAGGAAACTGCTCACCAAATGCTCCTAAAATGCCATACTTGAAAGGCATAAAGATACAAGATGACATGACAAGCATCCATTCATCTCTACAAATGAGTCAGAGAAAACACCATCAGTTGGCATCCTAACACAAGCTTGTTAAAGCACAGAATATTCCATTTTTCTTTATTACATCTTTCTGCTAAGCCATTCCTGGCTCCTCAGATTTAATAGCGTTATTATAATTAGGCTTAGATAAGGATTTTCCCTTCTAGAGACCTAGTCTTTTTTTCTTCCTTTATTTTTTTCTATCCTTTTTTGATTCTCAGTGATTAATAACGGTGTCGCTCAGTACTGTGGATGCAGACTGGCAATATTAACCAAAGGAAACTCGTGAAGTAGTCTGAACCAGCACGTGCAATAAATCATGCCTATTCCTTTGGCCACAGGAAAGAAAACAATCTCAGCTTTCACCAGAGGCGTTCACTTACGGCGACAAGGCAAGACTCAAGGCAACTCTAGAAGCCTCTAAGGCTTTCTGCTCGTTATTAGTGGATGCATTCCATTTTCAATACGACCTCCTCAATGATTGTAATAAGTAGATTGCCGCTGGGATTTCAGCAAGGATTGAACAGCACAGCATCACAGAATGTTAAAACTAGAAGGAAACTTAGATATCATCTACTCCTTCACCTCCTTTCACAGTTTCATAGAGAGAAATTTACTTCCCCAAATTAGTCATAGAGTTAAAGCTAAAATCCAGTCTGGTAACTCTGCACAGTTTGTTTGTTCATTTGTTTGGTTGGATATATACTTATTTATTTTTTTATTTATTTGTTTATTTATTTATTTATGTATTTATTTATTATACCATGTGCCTCTCAAATAATAAATAAATATATATTACTGAATAAATCATCTATCATTTCAATAACCTTTTTTATTTCCCAATTACCATGCAGCATAAATATCGTCACACAGCTTAAGGACAGATGATTGGATGGAGGGGAGGGTTTGGAGCTACAAATGCAAATACCTGCTATACAGTAATATGAAATATAATAGAGAGACTGTTAATATAATAGAGAATGTACAGTATGCCTGGGAGCTTCAGAAAATCTTTATGGAATAAGTAACATTTGATGAATTATGGATGATATATTTGAGTTTGTAAAATAGAAGAGGAACAGAGTATTTGTATTAATTGGTATCAACATTTGAGCAGCCCCTTCGAACTTCAAAATATCCAAAGTATTTTACTTGTCATCTCTCTGTCTATCTCTATCTATCTATCTATCTCTCTATCTATGTATCTATCTATCTTACCTATCATTTATCTATCTAATCTATCTTAGCTACCTCCTTACAACAAAATCACATGGAAACGTTATTTGTTCATGCTTTCTTAATGGAATTGGGTAGGGGAAAAAACCCTGAAAAATTAAAATATTTTAACAATTGTAAAATTAGTATATGGAAGAATCATAATTCTAGGATTTCCTGATTCCAAACTCACTCTTTTGGAAATATTGCACTCTACGCATGCAAACATATGCACACACATGAACATACTCACACAATCTAAGGAGACACACAAAAAACAAAGAAGGTAAAAAAGCAAAATTTGCAAATTAATTTTTGTCTTGCAGGATTGATAGTCAAATTATGAAAATGTATTGTGTTTCTTAAGATTTATCTAAAATTTCCTTTTTATTCAGAATTCATGCTCCATGTGACAAACCAAACAATAAAAAAGTATATAAAGAGTTAAAAAGATCAATTAATAGTGTCATGTAATTTTCTAGTGGCTTTACTCACATATAGTTGGTACCTGAAATGGAATGAAAACAGACACAGGGTGATGTGAGCCACAATGACCTGTTTGTATCTAAGTGTCTAACTTTAATTTTGGGCACTGATATCTGCAGAGGATTTTCTGTCCTCTGAGAACACATTGCTCTCAGGTGGTGATATTAATATTTAACACAAATAGTTTATGTATTCAACTACTTTTCAGAATCCTCTGAGATTTAAAAACAAAATGTTGGTAAGTGTGGCAGTTTGAGATTATTTATGAATTCCAAAAAGGATTTTGGATTATGTTTGTAAACTGGTCTTTTCCTCTGGATGTATTAGATTGTATTAAATTCAGAGGTTTCACTTTTGCTTGATTAAATTAATATTAGGTCATTGATTTGGCCATGTCAGTAGGACATTTAGTCCCCATCCCCTTGGTGGATGGAAACACCCAGAAAAGATCACAGAAGAAAAAAGGCAGCTATATAGACTGCAGAGGCCATGGGAAGAAAGATAAGCTTGATTGCCTACAGCTGAGATCAGTAGAAGCTGGGCCTACGAGCCTCAAGAGAGAGAGGAAGGCTGAACACTTACAGATACTGGCAGCCATCTTTCTCCAACATGTGGCAGGGGACATGTGTGAGGGAAGTACTTACACTTTTGTGGCCTTGTGACTGTAAGCTTCTACCCCAAATAAATATGAAAAGCCAACAGATTTCTGGTACTTTGCATTAGCACCCCTTTGGCTGACTAATACAGTAAGTCTGCTGTAGTATCTCTTCTGAGGTAATAGACCCTCTCCCACCACAATCTTCAATATCCTCCTCTCTGGGGTGTCCATTATCAGTTATCGATGTGGAAACTTGATCTGGATATTTAAACAGCCCCATAACCAACATGAAAGTGTTTCATTATGATTGGTTTCCTTATGAAGCATAAATTGATTATAATGTTTAAACAATTTTAATTATGAGATAGAGTGTTGGGTCAAAAAAAATCAGAAAAAGGAAAAGGAGTGCTGGGTTACACAAAGAATATTTTCATATATGAAAGTGAAAATCTCATTGAAAGTAATAATACCTTATGATTATATGCTTGAAATTCTGGAATTAAAACTTTCAGCATCCTCTGGACTGGTTGGGAAGGAGAACACTAGCAGTGCACAAAAGAGCTGTTAGATGATATAGAAAGAGGTCTTGATCAGCATCAGCCAGAAATTAGATAGGAGACACTAACTGAGTGTTCCAGTCACTGGCTGAAACAGATATTGATACGCAGCCCCAATGTTGCCTAAGGGAATATGTGTAGTTAAGCATAGGTATAAATAAAGAAGACAAATATGACTGCACTGGCAGTTTGCTTTTATAGGTTATGTTACAAATGAGAAAATGTCTTGGATTCTCCTTAAGAGCATCTTAATCTTTATAGTGCAGTTTATTTTTGTTGTACTTGGGGTATGATGTGCCATATTAATATCCACACATTTCCTTTAAATTGGAGAGAGAGGCTCTTCGGTCTGTTTCCTTGATTTTTGTCTCCCTTTCCCCTAAAAGAAGACACCTTCTGGGATTAAGACAAACATTTTATTAAATTTCTATCTCCTTTTATATCCTTAATTTCAATAAATATGATCACTCTCTTTCCATTGTACCAGTATAAACTT
>JAQZBX010037995.1:0-23573 GCA_029593785.1 Cabassous unicinctus | reverse complement strand
TATTTGGAAGAATAAGATACCCTGATTTGCCAAGGACATTTTGAAAAAAAAAATAAAAGAAATTGGAGGTATCCCACTACCTGACTTTAAAACATACTACAAAGCTACAGTGGTGAAAACTTCATGGTATTGGCACAAAGATAGACGTATTGATGAATGGAACCAAATTGAGAGTTCTGTTATAGATCTTCAAATATACAGTCACCTAATATTCGACAAGGCCACCAACCCCACTCAGTTGGGAGAGAATGGCCTCTTCAACAAATCGTGCTTGGAGAACTGGATATCCATATCCAAAAGAATGAGAGAGGAACACCATCTCACACCTTATACAAAAATCAACTCAAGATGGAACAAAGATCTAAATATAAGTACCAAGACCATAAATACCTTAGAATGTAATATAAGGAAGCATCTACAGGACCTTGTAATAAGAAATGGCTTCATGAACTTCACACCCAAAGCATGAGCAGCAAAAGAACAATAGATAAATGGGATCTCCTCAAAATTAAAAACTTTTGCACCTCACAGGATGTTATCAAGAAAGTAAAAAGACAACCTACCCAATGGAAGAAAATATTTGGAAACTATGTATCTGATAGGAGGCTAATATCCTGCATATATAAAGTTATCCTACACCTCAAAAATGAAAAGTAATCCATTTAAAAAATGGGCAAGTGACCTGAAAAGACAC
Source organism: Cabassous unicinctus (assembly GCA_029593785.1). NCBI lineage: Eukaryota > Metazoa > Chordata > Mammalia > Cingulata > Chlamyphoridae > Cabassous > Cabassous unicinctus. The sequence goes on along the minus strand of JAQZBX010037995.1, from coordinate 22,879 downwards.
TTCTCCAAGGAAGAAATACAAATGGCTAAAAGGCACATGACAAAATGCTCAACATCTCTAGCTGTTAGGGAAATGAAAATCAAAACTAAAATGGGATATCATCTTACACACATTAGAATGGTGACTATTAAAAAAAACAGTGGACTATAAGTATTGAAGAGGATGTGGAGCAATGGGAACACTTTTTCACTGCTGGTGGGAATGTAGAATGTTTCAGCCATTGTGGACGTCATTTTGGCAGTTCCTCAAAACACTAACTATGGAAATTCCATATGATCCATCAATTCCACTGCTGGCTATATACCCAGAAGAATTGAAAGCAAAGATACAAAAACATATAAGCAACACCAATGTTCCTAGCAGCATTATTCACTATTGCAAAAGTTATGAATCAACCCAGGGGTCCATCAACACATGACTGGATAAGCAAAAGTGGTAAATCCATACAATGGAATATTATTCAGCTGTAAGAAAGAAGAAAATGCTTAGACAAGGGATAGCATGAATGAATCTTGAGGACCTTGTGTTGAGTGAAGCAAGCCAGGAATTGAAGAATGAACAGTACATGACCTCACTGATATGAATTAAGGAAATTGAGCAAATTCAGAGAGCTATTGTATGGAAGAAAGGTTTACAAGAAATAGAAAAAGAGGAGAAGGTTGTGAGCCATCACCCATAGGGACATTATCTATGGTAAGATGAAAGAGTGTAGTTGCATATTGAAGGGATAGAATGATAGGATAGTGATATTATTTGGTTGGGTGGTGCTGGGCTGACAGGGGAGAAGATTAGGAAGGGTGGGTTAAAAGATCCAGAGTACTGGGGGGAGGGTTTGGAGAAGGACCAGGTGAACACTGGGAATTTGCGGGTATGTGGTTGAAAGTACAAATTTGGGAATGCTTTTAAGGCAAAAGGACAAGAAAGAGTTACTGGTTACAGTGTTGGTTGAGGGGGGCATTTGGAACAGGGCACACCTGCAGCAGCCTTCTAGGGAGTGTATGAGTGATCATTCTGTCATAAAATGTTGTATCAGTGGGTGGAGGCCCACATAATGAGTGGGAAAGAGTTGGACTCCCATCCTCTAGAGGGCTGATTTGGTCAGAAACAGACAGACTGGATTCTCTCAAGAGCATGGGAGGTTTCTAATAGGGGAAGACAAACCAATGTGTCTAGATCTCCATCTTGTTGCATGCCACTATGAATCTTGTGATCCAAGGAGTCAAACCAGGGGTACCAGGGGTAAAGGGTGAGGAACAGAATAGATCGAACAGAAGGTATTTAGAGGCCAGTGGAAAAGTTCTGTATGGTCTTACAAGGCTGGACACATTACATGGTAAATATCAAAATTTATTAAAGTGTACAGTCTAAAATGTAAATCATAGTGTAAACCATTGACCATGTTTAGTAGCTATGTTTCTTGTATATCAGTTATAACAAAGGTAACATCCATACATAAAAAGGCATTAATTAATATAGGTGGGAGGAAAGGGGGAGGATATTGGGTATATGAGAGTCTCCTTTATTGTGTGTGACTTTGCTGTGAGCTAAAACTTCTTCAAAACAAAATGAAAATAGTGAAACTCTGAGGAATGAGTTGGGGAAGGTGCCATGGTACAGACAGGACACCAGATATTGCGGTGATGAAAGACAAAATATCAAAAGAATTGTTTTAAATATTTTTCTTTTTCTTAATATCCCAATCTTTAAATTTTATTTTATTTTATTTTTTTAAAATTTCTATCTATTTTATCTTTTATATTTAAACATCATTATTATTTCATTTTCCTATTACTTGTATTAGGCTATTGTAATGGTTTCATCTTTGAAGAAGCTTTAGATCAGAGAAGGGTTACAACTGGGTTGGTGAAGATTGTTGGGGTGGGGTGTCAGGGATGAGAGATGCATGGGAGGAAGTTCACCTGAACACACATATAAGGTAGGCATAAATGTTCAAATGCTCACGGGACATTGTCACAGTGGGTGGAGACTCACACAATACCTGATAGAATACTGAAATCCTATCCTGGAGTCCTCTGCCACATTCTCTAAAGAAGCAGCAACAGTCCCCCAAGTGCAGAGGCAGTGACTGATGAAGGAGGATGATTCACTAATGGGCCCTTGATATTGATGACTATGCTTATGAGCCCTTGCTTTGAAATTAAAATTTAGCCTACTGTTATAGGGTGCCTACGGATAGACTCCTGAGAGCCTCCTTGTTGTTCAAATCTGGCCCCTCTCTAAGCCAAACTCAGAATATGAATGCATTACCTTCCCCCTAAAAAGAGACATGACTCCCAGGGATGAGCCTCCCTGGCAATAAGGGATTGCTACCAAAAGTACCAACTAGCCATGCAACTGAAAAAAGACATCAAATAAAAGGTGGAAAAGGTAAAGACAAATGAATCTATGTGTCTAAGAGGCTTTAAAGTGAGTCTGGAGGTCATCCCATCACTAAAGCTTATACACATCTCAGCATGATCTCATAGACTCCCAAAGTGGATAATATCTCAAATAGAGGGGTTTCTGATGGCTCTGGAGATACTCAGATCCTATGGTCATGGCAGAGAACTCCAGATTTTGGTGTCTTGCCAGTGGGCCCTACTTTGCAATTTGTACCCTTAAAAGTGACAGAGTTGGACTCAATTATGTCTTCCCTTTTGTGTTCCATTTATGTAATCTAAATATCTGTTAAAATTTTAAAAATATGTTTTTAAAAAAAGAAAAAAAGAAAACCTCCAAACTAAGAAGAGCCCAGGAGCAGATGGTTTCACAGGTGAATTCTACCAAACATTCTAGAATGCTCTAACACTGAAGCCACAAGAAAGGAAAACTATGGACCAATCTCTCTAATGAAACTAGATGCTAAAATTTTCAAGAAAATACTTACTAATCATATTCAAGAAAACATCAAATTAATCGCACACCATGACCAAGTGAGTTTTATCACTAGTATGAAAGGATGGTACAACATAAGAAAATCAATCAATGTAATATACCACACAAACAGATTGAAAGAAAAAATCATATGATCATCTAAATAGAAGCAGAAAAAGGATTTGACAAAATACAGCACCTTTTCCTGATAAAAAGGCTTCAAAAGATAAGAATAGAAGGAAAGTTTCTCAACATGATAAAGGTTGTATATGAAAAGCCCACAGCTAATATCATATTCAATTGTGAAAACCCAAAAGATTTCCCTCTAAGATCTGGAACAAGAGAAGGATGCCGTCTGTCACCACTCATATTTACCACTGTGTAAGCAGTACTTGCTCAAGCACTTATGCAAGAAAAAGATATAAAAGACATCCAAATTGAAAAGGAAGAGTTTAAAAGTTCACTAATTGCAGATGATATGATCCTATACCTCGAAAGACCTGAGAAATCTATATCAAAGCTTCTAGAGATTACAAACAATTTCAGTAATGTGGCAGGTTATAAGATTAAGGTGCAAAAATCAGTACCATTTCTGTACACCAATAATGAGCAATCTGAGGAGCAAATCAGGAAAAACATCCTATTTGCAATAGCAACTAAAAGAATACCTAGGAATAATTTATATAAGATGTAAATGACTTGTACACAAAGAACTACACAACACTGTTAAATGAAATCAAAGACCTAAATAAATGGAAGAATATTCCCTATTAATGGATAGGAAGGCTAAGCATCATTAAGATGTCTATCCTAAACAAACTGATATATAGATTTATTAAAATCCCAATAAAATTCACCACAGTATGTTTTATTGAACTAAAAAAGCTAACTATGAAAATTATTTGGAAGGTCAAGAGGTGCCAAGTAGCCAAAGATGTATTGAAAAAGAAAAATGAAATGAGAGGAATTGCACTACCTGACCTTAAAACATTCTACAAAACTACAGTGGTCAAAACTGCATGGCAATGGCACAAATATAGGCCTACTGACCAATGGAACAAATTGAAAGTTCTGATATGCATCCTCACATATAAAGTCAACTGATATTTGACAAGGCCACCAAGCCCATTCAACTGGGAGAGAATGGCCTCTTCAACAAATGGTGTTGGAGACCTGGATATCTATATCCGAAAGAATGAGAGAGGAACACCATGTCACATCTTATACAAAAATTAATTCAAGGTGGATCAAAGATCTAAATATAAGAGTCAAGACCATAAAGATCTTGGAAGATAATATGAGGGTCTTGCGAGGATCTTTTAGCAGTCATCTAATCATCTTGGCAGTATCAATACCCATGTGGACTTATTCCCAGGTTCCAGGTCCATCTATTCATTCCCTATTTTAGTAGCCTGCTTTACCTCCCCCTCAGAGATTTCACACCTTTATTCTTGAAGAGGTACTGAAAGGGTGCTGTAATTACTTCCTGCTGGTTAGGGGCAGTAGGCCCTACCTGACAAGGTGTAAAACTCTCTGGCTGTTCTATCTTGGTTGGAGGAAGAAGGATCTGGCATCCTGGGTGAAGCTGGATAATGTCCCCATATGGCTAACAAGATGCTGATTGTGAAAGAAATAAACTTGATTAGAATTTTGGACTATATGGTCCCACTAAGAGGATATTGGACCACAAAAATAGAAAAGGTCAGGTGCCTACAAAGGCTACATCTCCCAGAAGTTGGTGGGAAACTGTATTCTTCTTTCAGTTATGTTTATGCTGTTGGTTAACTCTAGAGAGAAGAGGCATTGCCCTTTTTAGTTAAGCTACAGGACATGAAAACAATGTTTCTTAAGGGTTGTCTCATTTGCCCTCCCCCTAACAATAGACATTTGGGCTAGAGTTAGAGGGAACAGCTGGATTTGACAAAGACATTACTTAGCTTTGTCACTTGAAAAGGTATTTCAAGCCATTCAGTGACTGACACTCATGCATTCCATCAGATGATTCTGGTGAACTGGCAGTTTCCTGGGCTGCTAGCTACACTCAGGGTTAGTGCACAAAGCTGGAAATTCCTTTAATCTTCATAGCTGTGGAAGTGATCAGAACTACAGAGTGAAGGTCTTTCTATTTTGGCTGTAATTGAGAGAGAGGCTTGTTTTCTTGCCAAGTTTTGATGAGAACCTGGTTTCCAGGTCCTGGGTGAGGAAGGGTTGTCCATGGACTATCTCAAAGAGGCTAAGCTGAAGTTATCTTAGCCACCTCATTTGTTGTTTCCCTTTGGATAGGAAATGCTGAACCCTGGCAGGAAGGCATGCAGTTTGCCAGTCCTCTCCAGTATGTGAATGGTACAGGTTCAGGAACATGGGCTAAGAGGGATATCTTGGTTAAATACATTCATTAACTACTTAGAAATGAAGTTTACCAGGACTTTTAACATGTTCAATGTCCCTCTGCATATGATCTAGAATAGAGGCTGCTCTCAGCTATACTGTGGCCATGTAGGCAGAATTTCCTGATCTCTGAGGACACTCCCATAGGGACGATGCTCATTATTCTAGGAACAATTAAGAAGCACTTTTTAGTCAACTGATCTGGTGTTTCAGAGTCCAAGTCTGAATAAAACATTTACCACTCCAAATAATTTGGAGCTGGTGCCCTGGTCTCAGCATTCTGAGAATTCAATCCAGAGCCTCCACAGTTACCAGCTATAAAGCATATGTTTCTTCCCTCACCCAAGTCCATTGCCATGTGTTGGAGCAAGACAGCTGCCGACATTTGTCAGGGTTCAGGCTTCTTGGCTTCTTGGATTCCTGTCTTCCTGGGGCTCCATTTCTCTCTGGGCTCAGCTGCTTTGATTCCTCCACAAGGCCAGCTGTTGACTCTCAGGTAAACAGCTCATCTTTTTTACTGGAGCCTTCTCTCCTTCCACATGACCAAGCTGTCTTACTTCCCAGGGCTCTGGCTCAAGACTCCAACATCAGAACTCCAACTCAAAACCCTCCAACTCTGTCCTTTGCTATGTCTTTTATCTTTGTGACCCCACCCACCAAAGGACAGAGCTCAACACCTTACTGATATGGCCCAATCAAATCCCTAATCATAACTTAATCATGCCCAGATGAACAGACCAGCTTACAAGCATAATCAAATATCTACTTTTGGAATTCATAATTTTATTTAACTGCCACAGGGGGCCATTCAGACTTTACTGTTCTGGTTCTCGGCATCCCTGCATTCCAGGGTCTGAGACTTGCACCATTGCCCATACTAAAGCTCCTGAGAAAAGTCTCAGGGGAAGTTTGGTTGTTCTCTGAATGAAAGTGCCCAAGCCTTTTTTATTTACTTCTCAGATTCCTGCCACCCCTGGAATCACAGAGACCCTGCCACTGGACCTTTTGGGGGCTGTTCTGGACTTGGGAGAGTGACTGAATAGATTTTGGGGGTGAATAGATTTTGGACTGAAGCTGCCAAGTTGAATATTGCTCCTTCTTGGAGAACCAGCAAAAAGTTTCTTCTTCCTATTCTTACAGAGATCTTAAAAGGAGTCTTAGATCCTACCATAACTTACAGAATTAAATGGGAGAGAGTGTAAACTACAGAGTAAACTATAATCCATGCTTAGTGGCAATGCTCCAAAATGTGTTCATCAATGTCAATGTATGTACCATACTAATGAAAAAAGTTGTTAATGTGGGGAAAAGTGGGATGTCTAGGCAATGGGGCATATGAGAATCCCTTATATATTTTTTATGTAACATTTTATGTAATCTAAGTATCTTTTTTTTTAAGATTTATTTATTTATTTATTCATCTCCCCCCTTGCTGCCTGTGCTCGCTGTGTCCATTCACTGTGTGTTTTCTCCATGTCTGCTTATCTCCCCATTCCACTGCTTCAGCCCACCGCGCCACGTGGGCCAGCCTGCCCTCACAAGGAGGCCCCGGGAAGCGAACCCGGGGCCTCCCATGTGGTAAACGGGGGCTCTATCAATTGAGCCACACCCGCTTCCTCTTGTGAGATCTTGCTGCATCACCCCACTGGGCCGCACGGGCCGGCCTGCCCTCACAAGGAGGCCCCTGCAAGTGAACCTGGGGCCTCCCATATGGTAAATGGGAGCTCTATCGATTGAGCCACACCCACTTCCCTAAGTATCTTTTAAAAATAAAAAATATATATTAAAAAAACAGTAGCCCTAGGAATTGGGAACTTCTCAGTTAGACCAGCTATCAAAAGGCCATTAGTCATTAGAGGTCAATTGTTCTAGATAACAGGCCTTGGGGCCTGAGGCAATAACTTCCTTACTAGCAAAGGCATTTTCAGTTTTAAAATTTTTAAGCTATTCAAAACCCATAATGATAAATTCAGTAGTAAGCAGTGAGCAGATAAAATGTGAGTAAAGGTTAATTATGAGAGCCTTAGCCAGTGACCCCCCTGGGTAAGGGAACTCCCATGGCATCCATCTTTGGCCCTGTCCACTTCTACCTTCCCACCCCTTCCTAGACGGGGTAGCTGGGTGTGGTCAATAGGAAGGTGGGTTTGCAAAGGCATGGACCAGTGGAGCCCCTGGTTCTGAATCATTGCCATCATTACCACCAAGGGGATAGGGCAGAAGAAGGAAATGGCAGCCAGGCACAAGGGCAAAGCTGATGGCTGCTTAAAGGGTTTGGATAAGCAGCTTAGCAGTGCACAGAGCTCAACCTCTGTTTTGGCAAGGCCCTGCTTTGAGCCACTGCCTTGTGCCCTAGCTCTCCCAACTGGGGTCAGATCTCACAAGCCCAGGTGCACAGTGCAGATGCAGTGACGTCCCATGCCCTGGCCTATTACCTCCTGGGTTTATGTGCCATGGGGACTCACAGATGAATCTGTTTAAAATGGATAAGCAAAAGAAAGCACTAAACAGGCTGTAGACCAGAGTTTCACTCAGCAATAACCTCCTGGATGGCAGCACCAAATATGTTACCAAATTTTGTCTAGGATCTTGACTAAGCTACAAGAAATGAATGTCAAGAACACATCAGGTTAGATAGGCCTATAATTTATTAAGGTGGGAAGGAAGAGAAATGGGAGAAAATAACAGATCAAGGTTCCAGGTAGAGAGGAATGGGCTGAAGACTGATAAAGTAGGCTGATTTACAGACTGCAATTTCCCATTATAGATTATAAATGCCCAGGTTTTACTTGCATGTTGATCCATGCAGGAGAGAATGCAGTGAAAGCAGAGCACAGAATGTAAGAGAAAGAGAGAGAGAGAGGAATTTTTGCTTGCTTTTTAAACCATTAATTATTCTGCCCCTTTGCTGATGACATGGGAGAATTTCCAACTGTTTGTTCTTTTGATTGATTACCTCACCTATCAATCCTCCAGAAGGGTCCAATGATAAGGTCCCTGGAGACTATCTGGGGCTTCTCCTGGCTTCTGGAGGAAATTTCATTCCAGATAGAATTCTCTTGAGGGTCTTCCAGCAGCCATCTTGGGTGCATCAATGTCTGCATAAACTTCTTGCCAGGTTCCAGATCCATCTACTGATTTCCTATATTACTAGCCTGCTTCACACGGTGGCCAAGAAAAGTTTAAATTGAGGCATCATAAAAGTTACTTTCATCAGCTACCACATGTTGTAACAAGATGGCCACAAATCTGTGGCAAAGTTTGAGCTCAGCTGTGGGTATCCAGGCCAGGACTTATCTCTTCTTGAGCTGCTCCATAGGCCCAGCCTCTGGGGGTTTTATGCTTAAGCTATCCTCTAGTCTCCTCTCACAAAGCCAGGATCAAAAAATAGTGGCTTCCTTTTCCTCTGTGTTTGTCTCTCTCTTTGTGTATCTGGGTTTATATCAAACCCAGCAAGCATGCAGAGAATCAGCCTAAGTCATGCCTCACTGACATAGTCTAATCAAAAGCCCTAAACCAATCTTATCAAGTAATCTAATCAAAGGACCCTCAACAGATTTTTAATACAATCAAAGGGATCATACCCACAGGAATAGATTAGTTTAAAACATAATCTTTCTTTCTTTGGCATTCATAAAATAATCCCAAATGATTACAGATAAGTTAGAATTTAATCATATTTCTCCAAATATACATTATTAAAATAATTGAGAACCTGTTATGTGCCAGATGTTATGCTATGAACTAGGGATGCAATATTTAATAAAATAGAATTTTTAAAAAAATTTCTGCCTGCATAGACCTTATATTCTCATAATAGACAATAAATAAGGGAATGACTTTTAAAAGTATTTACAGTCTATGATATGTTCTTTAAAGAAAACAGAGTTCTATGACAGAAAGTAAGAGGAAGAATTTTACATTTTAATTAGGTAGGCAGAGAAAGCTGCTTATAAATATTATATTAAACTGAGATTTAAAGGATGAAATATCACAACCATGGGAAGTAGTGTTACATGTCGAGGGACTAAATTTGAAAAGAGTTCAGCAAGTTTAAGACATTGAAAAGTCAGTGTATTGGAGGTTAAATAGGAAAGGGATCAAATAAAACAAACTGAAGTTTAAGAGATGAATAGGAAACAAATGCTGAGGAAAGTACGGACCTTGTTTAGGGATTTGGATTGTATTTAAAATCCTTTTTAAAGGAAGAGTAAATAAAATTAGAAAAACAATTTGTAATTGAAGAGGCTTGTATCTGGCCAAACATCTCAATATCAAGGTGGAAGAACTACTTGAGAATTGCTAACAAATCATATGCTATATTATGTTAGTCCCAGAAGGTTAAAGACTCTTCTATTCATGCGTCTTTCTAATTCAGCATTAAAATGCCTTGCACAGCAGGTGTTATGTAAAAATTACATGATTATATGAATATTACTCTTTATAGCATCAACTGTGATACTTTTCCTACTATCCAACTTCCTTGGGGTCCTTTATGTCTGCCATTTTACCCTATGTTTAGGGCAAAACACAGTTTTGTAGAGATAAAAATTCCACCTATGGAGTTAATTATATATGTTCTCATGACTCTAGTGAACATTAGTGGTGTATGTCTATTAGAATTGTTTTGAAGGATTCCAACCCATTTTGTTAGTTTCCTAATGTGTGAATCCATTTTCCAAACATAAAAACCAAGAAACTACTATTCTTAGTCTGATCTGCTGCGAGGGTGCAGAAATATGACTTGGGTTGTGCCAACCAGGTACATCTGTGCAAGTCTTTGAGTTGGAAATTACTGATATGAGGCTACGTACTGATAAGGGCTCAACAGAACCCAGGGTCTTTCTGAAATCAAAGGAAAAGGTTGCAGCTTTCTTCTTTGGCCAGTGGCAGCACAGCTGTGGTGTCAGCAGCAGCAGCTCACTTAGCAGGACAATCATGTAAGGTGGGCATCTGAATATGATTCCGTGTGGTTCAATCTTACCCCTCCCCAGGTTTTTTTTTTGAAAGAAGCTTTACACTACATAAATATTCCATAGCACTGTAGGGGGATTCCCATGAATCCCACCACTTCCTCTTCCTACAATTTTCGCCATGAAAAATGTCTTTCATTAGTGTAGTACATTTGTTAAAGTGTTGTACACATATTGAAGCACTGCTAGTAATAATCGTCTATAGTTTATGTTATAGTTTATACTTTGCACCACACAATTTTATAAGTTTTCACAACATGTATAATGACCTTATATCTATCATTGCAATGCCATGCGGGACTGTTCCAATGTCCCAAAATGCAACAAGTTACACTTATTCTTCCCTCTCCTTCCCCTCAGAACCTCTAGTGAATATTGCATTTACATCAATAATATTATTCTAGAATAATAATGTATACTTTAGTTCATAGTTGCATTCCTCCCTTATGTTTTTTCATTCCTCATTCTTGAGGATTTTACATGCTGATGCCTACTCTGTTTCTGACTGAGAAGGTGCTTAGATCCCATGGGGCAGATGGATGGAATTGTCTTGTTTGCAGTTACAGATACTCTGTTTTTTGGGATGGACATTGTCCATCATCATCCTTTTGTTAGTTGTCCTGGGAGTGTCCAATGAAGTGGAGAGTATGTGTAACACCTCTGCTGAGATTCAGGGCTCAATTGGCATATGAACAGACTCAAGATTTAAGACTCTGGGACATATATTTAACAAGTAAAGTGCTAATTATACTTTCAAATAAAAGGGGCTGAAGAGTCATTTCCAGGGAAATTATAAATGAGTCTAACTCTGTTACATTGGAGAGCTTATATACCAAAGTATGCCCCACTGACAGGGTGTCGAATTCCAGAGATTGTCTGCCTTGCCTATGGATGACTCTAGAGCCCTCAGGAGCCATGCTGTTTGAGACACTGCTTACTGTGGCAGTCAATGAGATCCTCCTGAGACTTGTAAAAGCATAACATCTGGAATGACCTCCTGATTGACTTTGAACTGTCTTAGCCATAGAAACTCATCTGTATTTAATATCTCTGCATTTTGGTCAAGGTCTATTCTGAAACACATGGCTAGTTGGTGCTTGGTAATAATCTCTCCATGTCAGGGAGGCTCATCTCTGGCAGTTATGTCCCATGCTGGGGGTGGGGGAAGGTAGTGAGTTTATATACTGAGTTTGGCTTATTGAGAGGCTATATTTGAGCCACAAGGATGCTTTCAGGAGTAATTCTTAGGCAACATATATTACTAGGCTAATTGTCAATTTCATAAGAACAAGGTTACATAAGTACCACCATCAATATCAAGGGCCTGGCATAATAGTCTGTCTTCCTATGCATTGCCCCTATATTCAAGGAAATATTGCCATTCTATTAGAGAATGTAGCAGGACTTCCCAGGATGGGAATTCAATATTCTGCCAGTTATTGTGTGGGTCTCCATGACCAAGACAACACTCCATGACCACTTGAACATATTCAAATGCCATAGAGGCATTCCCCAGGTGTACCCCTCCCCACATATTCCCCCATCACTGAATCTTGACTCTGACTCCAGCCATTCATAAAAGTCTTAAAGGTATTTAATTGTATATACTAAAGCCATTCTAATTAAACTAATTAGAGATGATTCTGAGTCCTCACGAAGTACCCTACTTTATACTCCAAAATATCCTATGTTTTCCATTTCCGTTAACACCAGGGTTGGAATGTCAACAATTTTAGAAGCATTCCAGTTAACAAGGGTCCTTTTATACAAAAGCAGTTATTCTTCAGATGGTTAAATGGATATGATGACTATTTATTCAGGAAATACTTATTAAATATTTTTCTCTTCCTGTGCAAACCATTGTTGTAGGTTCTGGTGATGGAACAGTCAACTAAAAAAGACAATGCCTCTACATTCATGAAGTTTACAATCCATTTCCTGGAAAGGGTCACAATAACCATGTGAATCAGATTGTAAAAATTATGTAGAGAAAATGTAACAGTGTAATGTGAGAGAGAGTACCTCAAGAAAACAAGATATTTTTACAATGTGTGGTTAAGAAAATACTCTTTAAAGTGAACAATATATTTTTATCAGTTATTACACTCAGAACTTATCACAATTAATAATATATTGACTTATTTTTCAGCTATATCTCTCACTTGAAAGTGTTTTAAAATTTGGGTTCTGGAGCCAAACTACATGGTTTCATATCCCACTTCAGAAATTCATCTGCTTGTGATCTTGGGAAATTTATTTAAATTGTAGACTGAGTAGTGATGCATCAACAATGTGAAGATCCAGAGGAGAAGCATTTCAGTAAAGAAGAATAAGCAGCACAAAGGTCCAAAGGCCAGAATGAGGCCATTGTGAATGGAACACTGTGAACATGCAAGAGTGGGGCCAGATGAGGTCATAGAGATGTATATTTGGGTAGAGAGCAATTACGCAGGACCTTGTAGACCATGAAAAGGCTAATTATAATTTGGTGTAAATTTGGTTAAACTGATAACTTCCCTTCTACCAATCATCTTAGCTAAGTTGCTTTAAGTGAATACAGGACATTTACATGGGGAAAACTTGTCATGGTTGAAAGAAAAGTAGTCCATGAAGAGGGAAAGTGGAGATCTGTGTTTTGATCTGCATCAAAGAGCCAACTAAAGAGAAAGACTACCACAATGGATACACAAAGTTTCTGGAAAAATAATGCTGCTGGAGGAAATGTGTTAATTATTTTCATCCTGATTTCAATGTAGAGTTGAATTTATAATAATACATTTAAGATTGTTGGTGAACATTGAGTCAGAATAGAAGAGTGTGGAGAATGATGTCCATCCAGGTCAAATAAAATTCACCTTCCCATGACTACAAATACCTCTAATGGTTTTACACCTGTCCTTTCACCTTGATTGCTCTCATCCCTGGAAATGATTAGGTAAACAGTACAAATTCCTTCTTTCTTGCGTCTTCTTTGAACACCCAATTTAAAGTGGCCCTTGCCTCTGAGTCACTGTCTATCACATCATTTGTTTCTTTCATTTTTAGCACTTTTCACTGTAAGAATTTATCTTGATTATTTATATGGTTACTTATTTATTACCTAGACATCTCCACTAGAAAATATTTTAAAAAGGTAGGGTCTGGAACCAAACAACATGGGTTCAAATTTTATCTCTGGCATTCACTAGCTTGTGACCTTCTGAAATATTTAAATTTTCCAAGCTTCAGTTAATTATTTTCATATCAGATATAGCAGTACCTATTTCATGACTATTATAAAGTTTAAACAAGGCCTACAGAGTATATGTTATACTGTTTTAATAAGTGATACCTTTCTTTCCAATTATTATTCTGTTGCTTTGTCACAAAAATATTAAATTTTATCATGTTTCTTATTAGAATTTGACTTAGGAGACATTTAAACCTGTAAGGTGACTTCTTCAGAGATATAATCTCATCCATCCTTCATTAATTTTAATGGGTTTACTCTCAATATTTTGAATGTTCTCATGGCTTCTTAAGATACCGTTGAGAAATGAATCCTGTCACTGGCAAAGGACATCTTCAAGTCCTAAGACCAGGGCTGTGGGTGTGAACCCATTTATAAATAGGACCTTTGGAGATGGCATTATTATTTAAGATGTAGCTAAAATGAATGAGGGCACATGTTTTGTTTTGTTTTTAATCTGCCTAAACCCTTTATATCCAACTCTACATTGTTAGAGACAGTTCTTTGTGGTGGAAAGGACAGAGCTTGTGGAATCAAAGACCACATTACAAATCACATTTTTCCCTATTAATAATTATGCATGGTGTGTAGTATGGGTTAATGATATCTGTGTCAAATTTATGATTGAACAAGCCTTAATATCCTCATCTGTAAATTGGTACTACCATTGGCCACATCAAAAATTCTAGGAGTAAATGAGATAATGTAAATCTTTATTCCAGTACCTGGCAATTAGTAAGTATCAAAAAGATGTAGATGTTTCTATCATCATGCCATTTTCATCCTACTTATTCTACTTTGTGCTCTAGTCAAATGAACTACTGGTGTCTCATCCTGCAAGTCTTTGCTCACTCTTCACAAGTGGAAATTCCCTCTCATTTATCTTCTGTCAAAGTCTACTGTTTCCTGCAGGCCAAGCTCAAATGGAGGGCAGGTTTTAAACCAAAGTGTTAAGGTTCTTATAAAAGAAGGAATTTGGACACCAAAGCAGAAGCCAGAATTAGGAAAAGCAAGAGGAAGAAGAGATTCCCATATGAAAACAGAGGCAGAAATTGGTGCAGAGCATCTATAAGTCAAGGAAACCCAAGAATTGGCTGAAATCCAGCACTAAAAGTCTACAGATTCTGAGAGAAAGCAAGTTTTCTTGACACTTTGATGTAGGACTTCTGAAACTGAATCCAAAACTGAGACAATTTTCTTGTTTTTTAGCCAACCAGTGTGTGGCATTTGTCTTATCTGCTTAAAACATTAAGGCATTATATCTACATTCAATTAAATGATAAATATAAATCATAGACTATTTTAAAAGCCAGATGGAAATGAGACTGATGAGGAAGTGAGGGAGACTAATAAAGAGTGACATTTATTAAACACCTATTGAGTACCAGACTCTCATCTGGATTCTTTGCACATTTTATTTCATCCATTTCTTAATATAGCCCTAGAATGTATATACCTTTATATCATTTTACTTACGAACTAAGATTAAAATATTCCACAAGTCCTTCCTGGAAAAAAATACTTCCAATCTTGACTTCCACTGATAGAATTGACTGGATCCATGTTCAGCCCATGTACTCTCTAGCAATGAATTGTTCAGTTAAGTTCTCACATAGACTCCTATCCTCTAGGGTCTTACTTCCTGAAATCTCAGATAGATTCCTGATATACTCACTCCTGACCCTAGTCTCACAGTACAAAGAATTTGCCAAATCATCAAATGCTGGCTCCAGACTTGTTTGGAACACATGTCTCATACTTTCCTCCAAATTTCTCCCTTCTGGATTAGGAACATGTGTCCTATACCTGTGCCACCATTGTATATTGGAAGAAAACAACTTGTTTTCTAAGTTTCACAATTTGTGTGTCATAAAATTGCCAGAAAATGACCTGAGAATTAATTACAAATTGAAAGCAGATTCAGCATTTCTATAGTTTGGATGCCCAATACAATTTATTTGCTTTCTTAAATGCAAGATGCTGATACAACTAATATGTTTTAACCAGGTCCAGAACACAGTAAGCCATAACCAGGTCCAGGCAACATATGTACAAGTAGAGGACACCAGAGTCTCTAAACTCTATCATCCTATGGATCCACTTAAGAAACAAGTTCCTTTAATTAGTGTCAGTAAAGGATCCAAAGCAGAGGGTCAAAGATTGAAGTGTGTTGAGGGCTACAAGTCTCACAGAATGGCAAGGGCATTGGAGCTGAGAGTCAGAATGACTAAGTTAAATCTGCCCCTACTGACCTTTCACCAAAGTGGTAACAGCAATAGAATTTTATCCCACATCTGGTCATAATATTTTTATTTGGGGGAGTGTCACTCAGTAGGAATCAGGCCAGCTCATATATATCCTGACATGAATATTTACTTAGAAATCCTATATAAGCATGTTTTTCTCAACTTCTTACATTCTAATTGTGGTCAGCATGTTTATGATATTTTGAGGAAACAAGATCATTAATATCACTTCAATACAAAGCACACAGGGCCATCAGACAGAAGAATTTTGCCCCAGGCTGGCTCACTCTCATAATGGATTTGATGAGACTTTTCACTTAATATTGTTCTAAAATGTCTTATGTCTTTTTGGAATATTGTAATGGAATTAATGTGTTTTGGATATGAAAAGATCATGTCATTTTGGAGTACAGAGGCTGGACTATTAGAGACTGGATCATGTTCCCCACAAAAGGTATCTTCAGTTCTTAAACCCTGATCCTATGAGTTTCAACCATTTGTAAAGAGGATCCATGAAGATGTTATTAGTTAAGGTGTGCCTAACTGAATCACAATCCAACACCAGTCCTATGAATTAGAAGCTCAAGGCTATCTCTTAGGAATCTGAATTTTACCAAAAACACTGATTCTGAGAAAACATTAAATATTGACAATCAAATGGGAAATAAACAAGTCTAAGTGACAGTTTTACTTTATGTGCACAGATAGCTACAGAGTTCCTTATATTCCTCAGTTTTACAGATATTAAAATAATTCCAAAGAAATATCAAGTCCTTTATTTTTTTTAAAAAAAGGGGGGATTTAATCTTATTTACAGGACACACTTCAATATATGAAATTCCACACAGAAATAAAAAATGCAATGAGGAGAGTCTTCTTACAGTATTTATCATTTGTAACTGTTCCAGTATAGTTTCATTGTAAAAAATGCCGCATAACAAATCACAGTTAAAAAGAGTTCTTAGTAGAGAAATACCATGACAAACATATGCCAAACATGTACACAAAGAACTTCATACCTCAGCTGTGCAAGCTGAAAGTTAAAAGTCCCAGGAGTACCATCTTGCACTTGGAAGCTATAGCCTTCAGAGGTAGTTTCTGGCACAACATTCTGATCATCTTCTTCCTCTACAGAGAAATATTTCTCAATCAAGCTTAATGAAGTCTTGTACAGGCTCATTTTCATGGTTTTCTAGAGCTTCAGTTTTGGCCAAGCCTCCACATTCTGAAATCATTATACTAAGTTTCTAAGTTTCATCTAGTTTCTCAGCAGCCTGAAAGATATTTCAAATGGCATCCAGAAAAAACAGAATAAATTGGGATATCTTTTACAGTTAAAAGGTTCATCCATGATTCTATTATACCACAATGGGCAAGGTATACAATTTGTTCACCTGATTCACCACTTGTAGAGTTGTTCTTAGCCCATACAGCTTCCTTTTTTTTTTTTTACAGGGGAGAGCACGAATGCAGTCCCCCACTACCACAAATTATGCAGTCGAGTTTCCCACATTTGGGGAAATCGCAGGGGTCAGCACATCCGGAGTGCAATGGATAAGCCTCGCCCTGGGAAAACCACCTTCGTGATCATGGTATCTCCCCTGCCAGGTAAGTATACAGCTTCCTTTTGTGTCTTAAAGTCTGCCTTAGAAAGACTGTTAATGAAGAAAGGGATCAGTCCATGATTTGCTGCTTGCTGTGTCTGGTCCAGATAGCCAAATGTGATGCTCTATATTATCCATGCAGCTTCCTTCTGAATATTAGTTTTGGAGTTAGTTACCAGGCTGGGAAAGATAACAAGTTCTCCTCCATCTATTACAACTTGAGTCTGTTTATATGTCCCAGTAACCATTTTCCCTATGGCTCTTGGTATAGGAGTCACAATTGGCAATTCAGTAGCCCCTAGGAGCTTCACCAGATGGGGCACAAATCCAGTTTTCACAATCATTTCAACCCATTCATTTGGACCATCAGTGAGACAGGGAATCACCCAGCAGTTATCTGTGAAAATATTTGGATCATCATAATGAAAGAGATGAACTACAGTAGGATGAATTTGCTCAAAAAGCATCTAACGAGGGTGCAGACTTCTTGTTTCAACAAAGGTTTGAAAGTGTCCAGGAAATATTACATAAGTAACCACATACTAAAGATGATGCATCAGGATCTGTAAGAAGAGCCAACAGAGAATAGAGAGCACCACACTTCATAACCAATTCTCAGAAAGATGAACCATCACCTGTAATATTTCCTAGATGCCAGACAGCTTGTTCAATACTGTGAGCATGGGGAGATGCCAACAGAGAAATGAATGCTGGGATAGCACCTCTGTCTACCACAGCCTTGGTCTGTTCTTATGTCCCAGAAGCAATGTTATTGAGTACCCAAGCAGATTCAAACTGAATGGGAGTACAATCCATTCTGCCCAAGAAGGACACAGATTTAGGAATCAAACCAGCCAAGATTATGTGGTCTATGGGGGGCTGTTTCTCCCTAGAAAGCAGTGTCCTAGCAGCTTGAGTAGATTGGAGATGCTTTCCAAATTGTTGCTATTTATGCTTTTGACAATGTCATCAATAGAACAATTTACCATGCCCTGGTTGTTATGGTTTTCTTGCAGTGAAGAAGCTTTGTCATCAGGAAAAGAGCTGACATTTCTTCTTTTCAGCATCTGGTCATCCTTCTTGTCTTTCCTCAGCTCCACATTAACTTCAATAAACCACGGCCTCATTTAGGTACTGCCTTCCCCTGGTTCTTGCATCTGTTAAGGCAGACAGCTGGTGAATTAGCACTCTTATTGGTGGACATGTTTGTGAGACAAAGGGAGAAAGCTACAGAGTGGTGTCAGGCTTCCACAAAAGGTAATGCCAGGCTCACAGGCTGTGCATCTACTGCCCTGGAACTGTCTACCACAGCTCAGGCCAAAAACTGTGTTAGTCCTTTATTTTTTTATATTCTACAAGTGATACTACATGTATTTTTTCCTTTATAATTTCCTGATTTTCTTTTAATTTTCTGCAAGTAAAATGCTTAACTTTTAAGAGGAGAAAAGACAAATACTATGCACTGAATTTCAAGGGCCAATCCATGATGTGGTCATATAGCAGGCAGATTAAAAAATACCCAAAGGTGCATGCATCTACCTCCAAAATTGCCTGACATACACATATAGATAAAAAACAAAATTGTGATATTAATTCACATCATACCAAAAGACTCAGCAACATATAAAGAGTACTTTATTTTCTTCACTCCATTGCCATCACTTTTCCTGAATTGTTTGTCTGGAAACTTCTCCATTTCCTCAAGACTGAATGTTGGCACAGCTACATCCTCCGTATTTCAGAGAATGTGATGAATTACATTACTGCACTTGCCACACTGTCTCACATTCAGCTGTATGTGTTCCATACTCTGGGTTTTGAAAACAAATATCGAATCTTTGCCATTCTTATATCACCAGTGTTGGCCAAAAATTAAACACTCATAAAGCATTTGCTGAGAGAGGAAGAAAGAAAAAGAAGCAAAAGAGAAGGAAAGTGGGAGACAAAGACAAAGATAAAAATACATGGGAAAACAAAGAAAGACAACTGTGCAAAAAATCCAAAGAAATAGAAAGGAATTTCAGATCTATCTCTTATTAAGTGTTTAACTTTAATTCATTTTATCTCTCAGTGTGTAGACTCTTTCATTGGTTAAAAAAAGATAATATACCTATGTATAAGATTGTTGTGAAAATGAAAATTTTTGTAAACTTCTATTATAGATAAACTAACTTAGTGAGCTTAAAATACAGGCATTCGGGAAAAGAAAAAATCAAATTAAAATAAAAAGAATGAAATTGTTCAATCTTTCACAATTTATTTACAAGTTTTCTAATATTTATAATATTAGAGATTTTCTTTCACTCCCTATATTGTTAAAAGTTTTTATGAAAAATGGTTGTGAATTTTGTCAAGGCTTTTCGACAACTTTTGTGATGATCAGTTTTCCCTTCATTTTCTTTACTGGTGAAATATATTGATTGATTATCTGAAAGTAAACTGATCTTACATTTCTTTAATAAATCCAATATGTGGATGATACAATTTCCTTAATAAATAAATTTGTGATATGACCAAAAATGGCAGAATAAGGAACTCCAAAACCCCATTGCTCCACTAAGGCAATGATAAAAATGTCAATAAATAGAATAAATGGTTTTGTAACTTTGGAATACAATTTTCTTAATGAAGAAGATACTTGATAAATTTAATTACAGCTTTTTTATATCATTTTAACTCACCAAGTGCCATTGAAAAAGCAGCCAACATTTGTAGTGTACCAGGAATAAACACACCTTGATTTTCCAGAATTGTTTGTATGACTTTTGATCTCTGTGAGGAATTTCCTCCAGGAGGAAAGTTTTTACTCATGCATTGGAAAGTTCTCAAGCCTGGAGAGCTTCTTGGGCATTGTTTCTTAAAGAACTAAAGGCAAATAGAGTGGCAGCAGCTGCATAAGGCAAAGAACAGCAGATGGAGAAAGTAACAGAGAGAGTGAAAAATCTGGTAAGGAAGAGGCTATAGAAGGATTTACATGAAGGAAAAAAGTCTTTATAAAGCTTTTCTGTATGGCAAGTAATCTAGAAGTCCATATGTATGTTCAGGGATATGTGCATCCTCATAAAAGTCCTGAGAGGATCTTAAGCTTTTATCTCTGCCTGAAGTGTGTGCTCTGTACATTCAGAAAGTGAAGGATAAGCAGAGTTGTAAAAACCCTGTCTAAGCATTCAAAAAGTACTCAAACACAGAACAAGGAATGAAACAATATGTTTTTGGCTACAAACATTTAATCAAATCACTGTCAAATCACTAGTTTGCCTCAGAGTAACTGAATTAGAGACTTCAGTGACCACATACAACAAAGAACACAGTCTTTAGAAAAAGTTTAGAAAAGTCAATAAACTATCAACTTCACACACCACAAGTAAAAACATCAAAACATAAGGAGAGGAGAGAATCTGATGTTCTGAAATAATGCATTATAATAGTCAGTGTCCAGTTTTGAATTTCAAAATTAAAAGCCATGTGAAGGCAAAAATAAGTCTATCACATTAACAGGAAAAACGTATAGAAACTTATTGAAGAAACCCATATATTGAAATAAATAGAAAAATAACTTAAATCAACAGTGTTAAATACATTCAAAGAGTAAAGTGAACCAAGGATGGAGAACTAAAGGAACTGGAAGAATCATGTCTTACCAAAACAAAGATTACCAATAAAAAGAAAAAGATTATATAAAAGTAATAAGCATAACTTCTGCAGGCACTAGTACCTACTGATATGAAAAATCAATAGAAGAATGCAACAGAAGATTTCTGTAAGCAGAAGAAGGAAGCACTGAACTTAAAAAATGGTCAATTGAGGAAATTCAGTTTAAAAACAGAAATAAAAAAAGGATGAAGTAAAATTAATAGAACATCAAAGACTGTGGGATGCCTAAAGTGATCCAACATATGCAAAATCAGAGTCCCAGACATAGAGAGGAGACAAATGGACAGGAAGAATATTTGAAGAAATAATGGACAATAACCTTCCCCAATGTGATGTAAAACAAAATTCTATACCTCCAAGAAGTGCAGTGAAGTCTACATAGAATAAAATAAAAGCAGTCTACACTGATACACAGTATAATCAAAATTTCAAAATACAAAGACAACAAGAGAATCTTAAAAACAGCAAGAAAGAATCTACTTGTCACCTAAAAGAGATTTTCAAAAAGTTTAACAACCAATGTCTTTTCGGAAACTTTGGAGGACAGAAGGCAATGGGAAGGCATATTTAAAGTGCTGAAAGATTAAAATGCTTACCCTAGAATTGGATCTAGAAAACTATAATTCAAACATGAAGAAATTGAGATATTCTTAGAACAATAAAAGCATAGATTGTTTATTTTTAGTAGCCCTACTCTACAAAAAATGCTAAAGGGATTCATTTGGGCTGAAATAAAAGGGCATGAGGCAGTATCTAGAAGCCATACATAGAAATAAAGTTGACAGCTTATACATTGGGGGGAAATATTTGAAAACTACATAGCTAATAATGGTTTAACATCCAGAACATATAAATAAATCTTTTAACTCACCAAAAAATGACAAACCAGTTAAAAAGGGGGGAGGGCAAAATATTTGAATAGACATTTCTCCAAAGAAGATATATAAATGACCAAAAAGCATGCTCAACATCATTAGTCATTAGGAAAATCAAAATCAAAATCAAAATGAGATACCATACCCCACTCACTAGAATGACCACTAATTAAAAAATGGAAAATGACAATTGTTGGAGAGAATGTGGAATGAAAGGATGTTTAAAAGTTGACAATCAATCACCAAGGAACTCAGGGAGTCGATAACTGCAAGCAAGGGGGTCCCATCCATTAGCCATATTGGACAGAAGCCCCTCTCAATTACAGGTAGACTGTGCATCACCATCCCAGAATCCTTAGGATTGGGAAATGAATTATGGAGTAGAGTGGACTTACTGGTATTCCACTATATACTTATTGTGATTCTAGCAATGGAAGAACTTAAATCATTGATGTGGAGGCAGTGGCCACTGGAGGTTCTGAGGTCAGGGAGAGGGAAAACAGGTGTAGTATGGAGGCATTCTTAGGATTTGGAAATTGTCCTAAATGATATTGCAATGACAGTAGAGGCCACTATATATATTGCCATAACTTACAGAAATGGATGGGAGAGAGTGTAAGCTACAATGTAAACTATAATCCATGCTTAGTGGTAATGCTTGAAAAGGTGCCCATCAATAGCAATGAATGTACCACATTAATTAAGAATGTTGTTTATGTGGGTAAATGTGTGCAGTTTCGGGAGCGGGACATATGGGAATCCACTATATATTTATGTAAATTTTATGTAATCTAAATATTTTTTAAAAAATTAAAAATTAAAAAAAAATGAAAACCAGTGATTAGATTAATTACAGAAATCTTCCTGTATTAAATTTTGATGTCCAAGCCTATCATTTATGGGACATGTTGAACAACTTTGGGTTTAAAATAAATGAGATCTGCCTTGCAGTTCAAGACCTTGGGCAGTTTGGAACAAGATTTCTTTCATTGATGAACATGTAGATTTAATAAACTGTTTTTGGCAGTAAAAAAAAAAA
>JAQZBX010037994.1:0-23576 GCA_029593785.1 Cabassous unicinctus | reverse complement strand
GCATTCATACAGTATTTGTCCTTTTGTGTCTGGCTTGCTTCACTCAGCATAATGTCCTCCAGATTCATCCATGTTGCCATATGCTTTACGACTTCATTTCTTCTTACAGCTGCTGTCCTATTAATTCTTAAAGATAAAGTATTAAATATAATAAAATAACATATGGTTTCTCCTTTGGTAACACTTAGTGTTCCAACTCCCATTAATTTACCTTTATCTCCTGTAGACCTTGCTCTCAGAGAAAGTAGGGACCTCTGCTTTTTCCATTGTACCTCCATTTCTTATCATGGTCTCTATATCACTTTATAAATATTTGTCAAATGAGTGAATGAACAAAGAAACGAATAGGGATTGGAATTTAGTTTAACACTTTCTGTTGTCTTTGATTAATTCACAAATCTTATCTTTCATATCTTATGTTTTAAAAGAAAGGGCATAGGGTTGAGATCTAGTCCCATTATACTAAATTGATTATCCAAGACGAACATTGAGTATAACAGATTCCACAGGACAGGAGAGAGAATGGGAAAGTAAAGTCTTTCCACATAACAAGAGCATATCAATCGAGCAAAGGGAGCTTGAGGAAGGTCAGGAGACAGGCATGAGGAATTTTCTAAAATCCTAAGAGCAAACCCAAAATTGAAACCATAATATAAAAAGTTTCTGAGAACTAAGTGAGATTACAGAGAAACAATTATATGATATAATATAAAAGAAAAATATTGAAGTTATTTTTTAATTAACTGCAAAAGACAGTAATGAGAGAAGAAAGATAAAGTTGTCATAATTAAGTGACTCTAAAATGAGTCCACTGTAAGTGGAACAAATTTTAGAATATTTTTAAAGAGGAAAAAAACTTGAAATCAGGGATGCTTGAGACCAAGAAGGAAAGCTGGGTAAGATGGATCCTTATAAAATGAAAATGGATTTCCTTGAAGAGGGAAGATTGGACAGATTTCTGCAAAATATGATGACTAGTAAAGCTCGTTACCACAACAAGTTAGCAAAGATAAGCTTCTTGGATTTAAGCTAGATCTCTGAACCCGGGTCCTTTGCAAATTGCACAGCTGCCAATGCATCAGCCGGGTTTTATTTTAACAACATTTACAATTTCTCTTTCACTTGAAGCAAGGCTGAGGGACCATCTGAACAGATAATGAAATAACTGTGAAAGTTCAGAGCATGCTGAACAAAACAAAATATGTTTTGCCTGATTTATGCAAACTAAACATATTGTCAAGGTTTTGAAGCAGTTAGTCCAAAATACAGCAATTTCTCAAGTAGCCTGGCAGCAGATGAATTAAATGGAAATGTGCCTCTGAAACAGTTTAATCAGCCTGTATAAATGTGATGAACATTTTGATATTTTCATGAAATGAATTCATGAATAACGTCTTTTCTTTAAGGATACCCTGCTGAGTTCACCCTATATCTCAACTCTTGCCTCTTATTAATGGAGTCCTTCCATTAGGGAGTCTAAGAGCATATTTATTTTTGAAACCTCTGCTAAAGAAGAAATGAAATGAAATATGTTGCTTGCTCGCTTCCCCTTTGGAAACAAACCAGACTGACGGTGGCCTCCAGTACTGTAACTTGCACTCTGCGACTCTTTCCCCGAGGCTGGAGAGTCTCCAAAGCCAAGTGGAAGAAACAGTCCTTTGATGGCCCAGAGAAGGTCCAGGATTTTGTGTGCCTGTGGAGGGCTTTTCTACCCGAACCTTGACTGCAGTGAAAAAAAGGTTAAGGAACTCTGCACATATCCAGAGTCATGGAATTCTGAAACCCAACTTTCATATGCATAGGTGTGTTAGATCCTGAAGGAGGACACAGCTGGTAAAAAACAAAATAATCTTCCAAGGGAAAAGAAAAATAGTGGCTCTGGAGAAGATTCTAAAGGGTTTGGAGTGAATAAAAGCTATTTTATTCTGTCTACTTATGATAGTTTCTCAATGGTTTGGTATTTCTGCAATAGGAAATTGTGATTCAAAGAGCAAAACTTTGATTAGGGTTATGGCGAGTTGTGCCTTAAAAAAAGTCTCGCCCTCTCCTTCTCTTCCTACACAACCCTTCACCAAGTAGGTTCATTCAAGACCAGGCCTATAAAGATGGAAGAAGAAACGATGCCTGCTATATGCCATCTTTAAAAAGTGTGGCATAATACCTCCAGTAGTCATTGATTTTTCTATACTGTCTTTAGAGCAAGCAGAGTGGTCAAGCTTTTGATTCAATATTATCTCAGATTTGGGTGTGAAAAGTTTCAGCTCTTATGAAAAGGAAGATGTCATCATTTCTCAACTTCTTTTGTGGTTACCTGCTGATCAGATTTCCAACTGCTTTGCTTTTCACCTTCCCTTGTTGGATGCTGCAATAGTCAGTCTAGATTCTAGAACATTTAGCATTTCCTTCAGTAACTTTCTCAACAAACATGCAAGGAAATATTTCTTTTAGACCTATTGGGTGGATTACCAAACCTGCTACCCACTGAACAACCTTCTTGTTGGATTTATTGTTAACAACAGGGGATTCCTCAGTGACTGGTATAAGTAAAGGCAACTAGAATGCTTTGCAATTTTCTCATCATGGAAATCTTTCTGTTTGCTCAAAGTAGTACCTGTGGGCCAATTTGAAATTAGAGATAAGTATGCGTGGATGTATTTTATGCACATTATTTGTGATTTTTTATTGCAAATTAGTTTTTAAAAAATTAAATGGGTTATTATACAAAACCATGTACCAATAAAATGTTTTATAAATATCTTCATTAATGTCTCCTCTCTCATCAAATATGGGAAATTTGGGTTGGGCAGAAAGGGGGGATAGCTCCAGAGATTGATTGATGCCTTATCAGTGGGCTCTACTTTGGAATCTGTGCTCCTGAGAGTGACAGAGTTGGATTCAAATAAATCCTCCCTTCTATCAAACCTATATGTGGTGCTGGAGTTTGTAGGTGTACTTCCAGAGACTGGAGTCTCTGGCCTGCGCATGTGCCAGCTGTGCCTGGAATCTTGGTGGAGCTGCAACTCCTACTCTACAGCTCAATGGACTCACCCAAGACACCTGGCGGGGAGATGATGATGGACAACGGCCATCCCAGGGAATGGAGAGAGTCTGCAGCTGCAGGCAGGATAATCCCATCCATCTTATCCGTGGGATATAAGCCCCCTCTCACTTGGAGGTGGAGTGGACATCACCATCCCAGACTCCTCAAGATTGGGGGAAGAACTATAGACTAGAGTAGACTTACTGGTATTCTGTTGTAGACATATTGTGATTCAAGCAATGGAAGAAATTACAACACTGATGTGGAGCCAGTGGCCGCTGGATGCTTTGGGGACAGGGAGAGGGAAAAGCAGTTTGTAACACAGGGGCTTTTTCGGGACTTGGGGATTATCCTGAGTGACATTACAATGACAGATAGAGGCCATTTTACATCAGCATATAACATGCAGAACTGTGTGGGAAATTGTGTGCTTAGTGGCAAAGCCCCAGGATGTATATATCCATTGCAGGTGATGTGCCACACTAATGAAAGATGTTTATGTGGGTGGTTGTGGGTGGTTGTGGGAGGTGTGGGAGGTGGGGAACATGGGAATCCCTATAATTTTTGTGTAACATTTATGTAATCTAAGCATATTTTAAAATATTTTTTTTAAAAAATAAGGTCAATGTAAATGATTTCTTTTACAATTCTTTGGATTTGCATTTTATCCCCACAGCAAATGGAGGAGGGTGTGAGTTCATCTGATCTTATGTAAGTTTGTACATTTATTGGAAACTGTTTTATTGGTGTGGAAAATAGCTATATTCTCTTCATTCAAATTATTTAGGAAAAATAATTCATCTATGATAAGATATTTAAAAATAATATCATAATATAATGAATAGAAAATAAAATTACTTCTCTTAACATTAAAAAAAATTAAATATAATAGCCTACTGCCTAGCATGTAACAAAAATATTATATAACCTCTTTAGTAATGTCAAGATTTTTTTCTGACATTCAAAGAACTTGCTAAATTTAAATCTATTACTCCTACTAGGATGCATCAAGACTCATACCAAGTCCAATACTCTTTGCACCTTAGGAGAAACTTTGATTGGGAATAATTACTTATACAATGGGTAACAAATAAAACTGATGCAATCCTAGTTCCACTACTTGCTTATTCTGTGACCTTGAGAATGTCACTTCAACTTCCTGGGGCTCACCGGGAAAATGCATAGTCATGCCTCCTTCTCCCATCCCTATTTTAAGGACAAAGAAATGTGCACTAACACAGTGCCATAGCAAGTGGGTGAGAAATTCTCTTAGGTAATAATGATGTAACTCTTAAAATTAGTTGATATTGAATGAATATATTTTATGATGTGATTTTGGAAGCTACCTAGCTTTACTTTCTTAATCATAAGCTGATCTTCAGGGTCTACATTTTACTTCAGTAGCCTAAAATAAAATTCTTCCCCTTTTACTCCTCCTGATACTTTCCTTGGTACACCTCCATTGTGCCAAGATATACTGTAATCAGTGACTTCTCTCTCGTTCCTCATATTTAATTAATCACCAAGTCCTTTCAAGCCTTTTGTTCACAACTCCTTTCCTTTCCACCCTATCTTCCAGTTTAGACCTCCTAACCTCATACCTGGAAAATTGCAAGTTCGATTTCTGGCCCTACTGCTTACTAGTTGTGTGAAACCATTCTTCTGTGTCTTATTTGTAAAATA
Source organism: Cabassous unicinctus (assembly GCA_029593785.1). Taxonomy (NCBI): domain Eukaryota; kingdom Metazoa; phylum Chordata; class Mammalia; order Cingulata; family Chlamyphoridae; genus Cabassous; species Cabassous unicinctus. The sequence goes on along the minus strand of JAQZBX010037994.1, from coordinate 18,853 downwards.
GTGAGAGAGTAAAACTCAGCCCAGGATTGAGAAAGTGAAAATCATCCTTCTGGTATTCAGACTGTGATAGCCAACAGAAAAGGACAGAGACAAAGCCAGCACACAACAGTGATTCTTCCAAGATCACAGCATAGCCACAAAATGCTGTATCCTCTTTCTTTTGAATAATTTCTGCTTTCTTATCATTGACTTTCCCAGCCCCACTTTTTTACCTCCCACCTTGATAAAAGATGCCTGAGATACTCAATTGCTAAGCTTCCTTCACTTCTTGGCAACAACCACTCTGGAGGTGATCCCCATTCACTTTAGCCCTCCTCACAACCATTCAGCCAAGCCCATGTTCTACCAAAAGCCCCACCTACCCTTCTTAGCAGAATGCGCCGTGATTTTTCAAGACGTGCGCTCTTCTTTGTTACAAGTCAGATAATCCTAACCATTATGGGACCACAGGTGTGATCCTGGTCGTCTCTTTTGAATTTATCAGTAGGAATGATAATAATAGCATTCTCTTAAGGATCCTGAGAAATTCAATGAGGTAATGTATAGAAAGCACTTAGAATGATACATAGCGCCTAGTAAGAACTCCATAAATGCTAGCTGCTAGGTTTATTATTGTTATTATCATCATTGTTTTCGTTATGACACCTCCCTATTATAGTGTTATATATATAACAGCTACCAAGCTCTTCCTTTCCCAAGCCACTTTTCATATTGCCTCAAATTACTCTCATCTATTTATTCCCCTATTCAGAAATTATCAGTGGTTCTCAATAGCTATCAAATAAAGTCCAAATTCAGTCTAATATCGAATGCCTGCTATATTCACACCACCTACCTTTGTCTTTATATTCTATTACAAAGAGCCTCCACTCTAGCTATCTGGTCTTTTTCCTAGGCCCCAAAACACGGCTTACACATGGTCTGTACACTTTTACTCAAGACAAATTCCCTTCTTGTAATGGCACCCTGACTTCCTTTCCAACTCTCCGAATACTACCCATCCTTCAGCCCTCGTCCACCAGAAAGTTCCTTCATTGACTCCTCTTCCCCTTTTCAACCACACCAAGCCTTGCTGTTTATTCCACTCAGGTAGACTAGAACCCTATATTGCTTTGTATTGTTACTTTATCCAGATTGAAAACCCCACAAGTCCTGGATGGCATCCTATAACTCTTCATTACAAATAATTTGTCCTAAACAATTGATATATTTTGAATGAATAGCTTCACAAATCAACTTTTCCACTTCCTTATATGGTATATTTATTCTGTGCACTCTTTTCTAATTAATTTGCACAATGAATTTCTCTAAACATGCAGCATTTCCAGGGTGGCCTCCCTCAAACCTGTTCAGGGTGAGATTTTCAATTTCTTATTTCAAAACAAATGTATAATTTGCACATACGATAGTTGCATTGCCTTTATCTGTCTCCCTGTTGCCAAACTGTATCCAGATATACTTGCCTGTATCTGACCTATGACTTTTTTTGCTCTGTGATACTTCTTTAAGTTTTCAATTTTCTTGCTCTGTAAAGTAGCATCAAACTTAGTCTGGTGATAATTTCTACTTCTAATTCTGTCCCCCTGTATTGAATTAATATTATTTTCTGTATCTCTTGAACTTCTCAAAACTTCTTAAGTTATCTTCCCTCTCTAAATCTATTACCCCACTTTTGATTCCCTCTGCCAGATCATTTTACAATAATTTTTCTTTTCGCCATTCTGATTTATTCAGACAGAATCAGCCTGTCTTGCTTAAGTTCCTTGGTTTTGCTAGTTTCTTCTCAACATCATCTCTTTCCTTTGAGGCTCTCCTGCTACAAAGTCCAGAGCAAATTTCCAGTCTTTTTCATCTTTTTCATACACCCAATATAGACCTATTTTTCTAGTTTCCTTCTAAAGAACTGTAGTCTTCTAAGACTTTATCATGGTATTCCTTAGCAGGTTCTTGAATTATTTTCTTGTTGATTTAAATGCTCCTACCCAATGAATTAAGATTGTGTCTTCTTTCTCAATTTTCAATTCTCAAAAGACATATATTATTTAATAGACAAAACAAAAAGAGTTTGGCAGAGTTTTCTTGTTATGACTTGCTTGTGACCGTAGATATTCACTAAGCCCTCTGGTTCACATTGTCCCATGAGGGTGCCCTGTGCACCCATGAGGAGTGTTGAAAGAATTGCTGGGCACTTCTGTGAAACCTGCTCATCTACTTATAAAAACGATTAAATAGATATATAATAGTGATTATTAATATGACTATAGGGGTTATTGCTCTGTTAATATTCTAACACATGACTAGAGAAGACTTGTACAACCTTTGTGGGGGGAAAAGTAAAAAGCATGAAATTTAGAGTGTAAAGACTTAAATTCAAATCCTGGCTCCAACTCTGTATAATCATATGACCTTGGATAAGACACTTAACTACTCTGATCTTCACTTTCCACTGTAAAGTGGGGATAATAACTATGTCATAGATTTATGAGTTTTACACAAACGCGAAATATCATTAGACTTTGTTAAATAATTTGGTGCTAATGATCTAGGTTTACCAGTATACTCATTCCAAGTAAGTCTCTACATTCCACTCAACTGATCATTCAGTTAAAACACACACACACAAGTGCACACACACACACACACAGAGCCCCCACAATACACTGAATTGGAAAAAATAGACAGTGATTAATAAAATGTAGTCCTATTCAGTTTACCTTCTATAAGCAGTCATTGATAAAGATTGAAAAAGATTGTTTTGTTTGGTTGGTTGGTTGTTTTTCATGTGTATATAACAAAGGTGGAAGGAAGGGACGGAGGGTCCGAGGGAGGAAGGAAAGATAACAGCAAGTTATCCTTTACTCCTGCTAATCCCTTACCTCTCCCCACCATCTATCAATTACCAAATCCTGTGATTTCCACCTGGTAAGTATATCTCTCATTCATCCGCTTTTCTGGTAAGAGAAAAAGTGGCCCTGATAGCGCCACCATCATCTCCTTCTGTGCTACTACACCAGCCTGCTCACCTGCCTCTCCATTTTTACCTCCCTCCAGTCTATTTGCAAATCTGATTTGCATCTGCTCATCAACACACCCACACCCCCCCCACCCCCACCCCGCCTTGATGAAAGGCCTTTCTGCAGGGATTAGGCAGCTGCCATTGCTGGGTGCTCCTGTAACTGCTGCCTTCCTCATTTAACAAGACCTTTGCCTTTATGGCACTTGCCATATTCTGCACTATTTGATGTTCAATTGCATCCTTGCCTTATGTTGCCCCCCTCTGATAAGTTCCTCAGGGGAGGATCAGTTCCATGCCCAGAGCAAGCGCTTGGTGCCTATGTACCGAATGGCATTATAATCTAATTGCAAAGACAAGGCACAGACACAAAAGAGTGGACAGATTTGAGGCAATAACTAGTGATGATGTGATCCAGGCTGTATTCTCAGGTGTCCAGTGGGGTGTTTGTATCATGCTTACAAAGAAGCAAGCACATTCAGCCTCTCTCATTTACCTTCTCACCACCTCTCCCACCCTAGTCCATGCCAGCCTCATTCATCATTTGGACAGTTCAGTCTCTTTCTGCTTCCCTCTTGCCTCCCTATTTCCCACCCACCCCCACCTCCTACTCCGTTTATTCTCCAACAGCAGCCACACTGACCTTTTTAAACTGAAGATAAATGACATCATTCCCCTGTTTAAAACTTCCTAATTATTGCCCCTCAAACTTAGTATAGGGACTGCAAATCTCAACACCTTCCTAGTTCTCTGACCTCTAGCTCTTCTGCGTGGCTGGAATGCACTTTCTAGGATCTTCCCAAAGCCTAGAACCTTCCTATAGAACTCAGATCAAATTTCACCACCTCACTTTCTCAGCCACACAAAGACTGCCCTTCATGACAGTTATCACTGGGGGATAATCTCTCATTTATTTATTTAGGCGTGTGTGGTCTATCTCCCACCACAGCCCCCCTCCTTCACCCCGCCACCCTCACTGTACAAGCTCGCTGACACTGGGGCACCCTGTCCACCTAGTTCTCCACTGTTTTCCCATGCCTACATCAGTACCTGGCACATAAAAAGCAGGTAGATAATATTTGTTGAATTAGTGAGCATGCTCTCTACCTCATAAGGAATCTCTGTGACTTGGGAACCTCTTTAATACTGTATCTTTGCTCAGCATTTATGACTCAGCTGATAGCCAGAAAGAGAAAGCCACCATGAGTCATGCTGTGCAATTTCGAGTACCTTGAGAGCAGGTGATATTTTTCAGTGTCAGCTGCAGGTCTTTGCAAGTGCTTCCCTGTTGCCATGGTGAAGGCTTCGTGAGGTAAAGCCAGCCAACACGAAGCAGGTTCTCCGTTTCTCCTGGGATATCTGCACAGATACCTTCCCGGAGATGGGCCCAGTAAAGTGCCTTGCTTATGGCAGGCCCTCAGTCAATGTCAACTTGAGTTAAATCGAGTTGGTACCCTGATCCTGTACTACTCTGCTTCCAAGCTCCTTGTCAAATAAAAGTTTCCAGGGTTTCAGCGAGAGCATTCATGATGATCTTTGTTGGGAACTAAATTCTCAAGAGGCAAACACCTGTAATTTTTCTACCCATAATAATAATTACAGCTCACATTTGTTGAACACCTACTTTCATTGTCTCATTTAATTCCAAGAACCTTCTAGGCGGCAGATACTATAATTAGCTCCATTTTACAAATGAAGAAACCAAGTATCAAAGAGGTTAACTAAATTGTCACAGGTGATGCAGGCAACAACCAGTAAGTGTTAAAGCTGAGACTGTGACCCAGGTGTCACCCTGGGGCCCCTAACTCTATTTCCCCTTCCATGGTTTTCTGTGAAAACCTACACCGGCTGCAAGGACCCAGGTGAACCGCCATCTCGTAGCCGTTACATTCAACAAGCATGACATGTGTTTGGTGATCAGAATGCAGCTTTATTTTTGCCTCCCACTGTCCACTAAACTCTATACAGTGTTTTCTCCACAGACCCTATGACTTTTCTAGCTCACTCAGAGGTAGCCCCTTCATGTGACAAACACAGTCTTAGTTGAGACATTAGAATGTACAGTCCAAGGTATTAGTCAAGACTCAGAACTTACTTGAATGTCACATCTCTGCTCTCCTGGCCTGCCTTGCTTTGGGCCACCTTTGCCCCACCCCTTTCCTGTTTCTGTCCCACAGGGGTGGGGAGGGAAGTAAGGGAAATGAGAGAGCTCTTACCTGAACTAGCATCCCTCTAAGATGGCTTAATGCTTCCTAGCCTGGCAGCTGTTTAGAAGCATGCTCTCTCATGCGCATGTCCACAGGCTCTTTAGAGCATCCTTGCTGGGTTCTGTCCTCCTTTGCCTGCACAGAGTGACTAGGCAGTCCCCTCCTAGGTGTCCCTCATCCCCTGGGCATCTTGGGATACAGCTCCAGACCATTTCTGCTGAGGTCCTCCTGCCCCACTAGACAGGCCTCTTGAGCAAGATCTAAGAAAATGCGACAATGCTCTCTCCTGCTTGGACCATAGACACACTCACGTCCCTTGTCCTCCAGCTCTGGAAGTGCAGGCCCCTCCCAAAGCAGCAATTTTATGGCCAATGGACCAAAGCAGTGAGTCTGCCCTTCTCTAGTCTGCTGATCTGGTCTGGTGTCCCAATAGCTGGGACACTTACGTCAATGCCCTCTGAGTATCCCATGGCCGCCCCCCACCCAGACCTGCAGAGGAGGTAGCAGCCCCCCGGGAGGGGGAAAGTGGATGGGGACCCACTGCAAGGCTTCCTCCTGGGAGCCTCGTCACCACACCCTAGCTCAGTCCTCCACACTCCAACTCCCTTTTAAAAGTTTGGATTTGCTGTGCACCATGGATTTCCTTTGGAAATCTGACAGGCAAATTTGTCTTGTGCTTACTTTGGCATCCGCCATCTGACATATCGGCATCTCCATCAAAACAGAGGAAGAAAAAGTATAATTCCAACATCTGTCTGGTAGAATACTTTGATCCCATGTAGGACAAACCCTATCATGGTAGCAATTCCACAATTTGGGATTTCCCATCCTATCAAAGGTGAATTAAGTGTAAACTTTCTATTCAACTTGGAGAAGGCTGAGGTAGGCGATAAGAATAGTTTGCAAGCATATGATGGGGATTGTGGACAGCTGTTCTTTTACTTTGCTGAGGAAAGAATAAAAGGAAATAGGTTTAAATTGCAGCACGAGGGATTAATTTAGATATTTCCTGAGACCGTGTATCTAGGTTACCGAGGATGGTTGATAAATCTCTTTCTTCAGAGATTTTCTTTTTAAAGAAAATAAAAGTTAGACTCAATAAGGGTGGGGATGAAGTGACTCCTTAAGTGATATCACAAGAGAAAACTTGTATTTTTGAAAGGACTTAATTTCCTTATCTGACTAATCAGTAATTTCAAACATTAAGAATTAAAACCCAAAGAGCTCTCATATATAACTTCTGTACATGCTTCTACCTATTCCCTTTACACAGTTTCTATGCCATTCATGAGAGCTAAGTGTAAGCAGCAAAGGTAGCTAAGTAGCAACTTTGCGTTACTTTTGCTTTTTAGTTCTCTGCATATTTGTTTTAGATTTGAATGCTGCAGGGAAGGGATCCACATAGCATTAAAATTTCTGTGTCATGACGTTCACCTTTGGGCTGGCACTGTATGAAGGAGAACGTGGCTTAAATATCTATAACATCAGATAACCCAACAATCAATTCTATTTGGTTTTTGAATGTATCACCTGATTTAGCAGGAAGAGATGGAACCTTCTGACAGTTGAGTGTGGGGCAGTTGGCTATTTGTAAAATTAGTTTGTGTCCCCTGAATGGATAATCGATGTGTGAGCTGATCTAATAACACTAGCAATCCAGGCCTCCTCTCTTCTAGAGAATTCAAGGCACTTTCACCTGGGTTATGCTTGGAACTTCCAATTCCATGGACAACTATGTCACTGTATAATTATTATCTTTTTTTACTAATGCAGAAAGTGAACCTCCAAGATGTTGCTTGGTTCTAACCTCTGCTTGTCTGTCTGCCCTCATCTCCTACGCTTCCTCCGCTCCATCTCAGCCCCCAACCCTCTTTCCCAAACAGAAATCCTCTACTTCAGCCACACTGTCCTATGTGTCTACTTCCTGGACACACCATGTCCTCTATTATGGCCATTTCTTTGCCCTTAACACTTAGCGATGTTATCCTTCAGACCCCTGGAAAGCCTTCCTGCTTCTCACCCCTTACCCCATGGAGAGTGAGGATCCCCCTTATGTTCTTTCACAGTATACAGAGGAACCACTGTCCTGGAACTCAGCGCCTTGCAGTTGTCCATGTCTGCACCAGTCCCAACATTCTCTACACTCTCCTTGAGCTTCTAGAGGGAAGGGATGAGATGTGGTCATCTTTGAAACCCTTCTATCAGCATATAAACATTTGTGGTGATTAAATGAACAAATTATTTTTATCCAGATTATTTTAACCAGCATATCTAAAGCATGTAAACAGGTCTGCATGACTGTTGTGTATACATATATTTGTTTGTTTGTTTGTTTGTTTGTTTTAAGAGGTACCAGGGATCGAAGCCAGGACCTCATATATGGGAAGCAGGCATTCAACCACTTGAGCTACATCCACTCCCCCATATATATATATATATATATTTTTTAAAGCAAGGTGTCTTTTTGCCAGGGCTGTGATGATAGATATACCACAAACTGGTTAGCTTAAGCAATGGGAATTTATTGTCTCGCACTTTTGGAGGCTAGAAGTCCAACAGTAAGGTCTTGGCAGGCATATTTTCTCTAAAGTCTGTAGCGTTCTGGTGGTGGCTCATTATCTGCCTGTGTCACGTGGCTATCTGTCTCTTTCTGCCTCCTCTGGTTTCCTACTCCTCCTGCCAAGTCATCTCTTAAAAGGGCTTCAGTCATAATGGATTAAGGCCCACCCTCATTCAGTTTGGCATCTTAACTAATTATATTTTCAAATATTTTCAAATATGTCTTTTGTGGGAGACATGATAACATTTCTAACATATGGATACCAAATCTACTGTTTTCAAAACCTCACTGAGATGTCTTAACCTGTATACTCTGCCGTGGTGAAAAATTCTAACCAAAATATTTTCTCAGCCATGACTTTAAAAAAAACAAGTGAATTAAAACAAACCAGAAAGCCGCCTTTAATTGCTATACCAGCACCCAAACGTTGTAAAGAGAGTTGTAAAGAGATCTAAACCTCCATCTTTTATTCATTCATTCACTTACTCAGCAAATATTTATCAAATTCCTGCTTGATAAATAAATAGATTATAATATCAAATGTTGGGGGTGTACAAGCCTCATCCTTTCCCTAGGGGAGCTGTTTCCTGTTATGAGTACTCAAATTCCAATTGATATTGTTCTTCCTTCAACAAAATGTCTTTTTCATTTCAACCATATAGAAAAAGAAAGAGATGGATATATGGAATAATATGAAATACATGAGGAGAGAACAAGACTAGAAAATGCAAGTCTATTTCTAACCAATTCTCTCATGAGGACTCAGCTTATACTTGAAAAAATATTGCTCAAATTGTATTCATGGCCTTAAAGTATTATATGATGTCTTGTTAAATAATATGGGAGTATATGGGAAAATAGCCGAGTTTTTAACAGTATGTCAGTGACAATTTTCTGTTTGGTAGTATCATGAATGCTTGTATTGTTACAGTAATAAGCATCCTACAGGTACTTATGCATATTTTAATCAATAAGAAATGGGTTAATGCCCATGCTCTAAGGCCATTTATCATATGGCCCTAGCAGAGTAGTTGGCACTGACTCCAGGATTTTTTAAGTGTGCATATTTGATTAGAGCAGCTCTTCTAGTCTCATAGGATTTTGTTTGAGAAAGGACAGATTTGCGGCTGCAGGATTTCAGTGTTTATCCAATTTTAAAACCCTGGACATGTTACAAAACAGCACATGGACTTCCATCTGTTTGCTCTTTCTATGGATCTATTTTTTGAAAGGATTGAAGAGATTTATTATGCTAAAAATATATTCTATTCTATAGTTTTCAAGCCAAGCTAAGATCATTCATTTTCCAAACCCTCCAAGAATAAGAATACTAAATATGCCCATTCTTTAATACTTTAGGCCTAAAAAGTCCCTGGTACTACTTAACCCAAAATCACAGAATAAAACATAAACCAATAATAATGCTGGTGACTTTTTCCTTCTAACACTAAAAGAAAGCGTAACATTTTAATAGATTGAAAATAGCCCCTTACATTTCTTATTCTGCCTCATTCAGACTGCTGTAATAAAATATTATTAACCATAAATGCATTGGTGCCATACCTGCATGCATTCATTATCCCCAGGTTGACTTTAGTGTTTCTCTTTGTTCTGCTCTACCTTTGAGACCCTTCAGGCAAGATTCCTCATGTGATTCATTTCAATTTCATTTGCCTTCCAGGGTTCTACCTAGAAATGCATCTGAATATTTGCTCCCCTACACACAGGATCATATCTATTGAAAGTGAAATGAAGAGTTGAGTCAGTAATTTATTTTAGATGATACTGCCCAAAACTATTCCCCCAAATTTAAGGGCATTGGAAGCCTGAATTATCCAGGCAGACTGTCTAATACTACTTAACTTAGGTACCTGGTAGATGTCATTAAATATATTACATTTAACCAGATTCAGTAATTACCCAGCTCTCCACATCACTTTGGATAAGCAGCCTAGACTAAAGAAACTACTTTATTAGCAAATGGTGGATAGACTGGACCCAAATGAAATCTTCAGGATGAGTAGAAATCTACTAATATTGTCAGAAAGTGTTCTTTGATGCAGAAAGCACAATGTAAGCCTTTGTGTAAATAGTACGTGGAATAATAATGAGAGGGGAAATTGATATTTGCACAGCTCTTCATAGTTTCCAAAGAATTTTCTTTTAATATTTTCTCATAAATCCTCACCACAACTGTATAAAGAAGCTCTTGTTTTTACCACTTCACAAATGGTGGGTCTTGAGATAACTTGCCTGAGGTCACACTTGTACTAAATGATGGGCTCAGAACTGCAACCCAGGTTTGGTGCTTCTCCATTGCACATTCTTTGTACTTTGGCACATTCCAAACATTGGCTTTTAATATATTGTTCTGTTTGGCCTTGTAAACCCTTTGCCAGTACTCGATTTAAAATAAACAGAACAAAAATAGTGTAGCTGTTTTAAATTAAAATGTCCAGATGATTCTTTTTACATGACTGGCCTTTGTAACAAATCAGTATTGGTGTACATCTTTATATGAATAAATAAGGAGAGACAGAAAGTGAGAAATGGGGTCAGGAATTCTTACTCTTTGTGGGTGTAGAAGGATAGTAGGAAGGGAAAGTGAGATGTAAAAAAACTGCAGCCTCAAAAAAAACATAGTTATTCCATAATTGGTCACTTGCTACTATTTGTCAACTGAGAATATTGAGTGTTCTTCAAAATGTATTTTTCTACTCTTCACTATTTCTTCTGCTTTTAGCCTAACACAACCCACTTCATCATAGTCTCCATTCCTTCAAATGACATATTCCCACACATTTTGCTGTAGCAGAAAAAAAAATTCTTAGAGTTGAAAAATGTCTGCATAGCTATTTGCCAAAAAGGAAGAGAGAGAGGGATGGAGGGAGGGAGGGACGAAAACCTCAACTTCCTTGTTCAGGAGGTAATCAGAAACATAGGTTATCTTCATGTATGAAAATATGCCCACTCATCTATAGGTCCTGCTCGTCTATATGTACCTGTTCAAAGAGAACTATACAGGGCCATTCAAAAGCTATTTCAGTGATAATTCACATTGCAAAAAGACTCCTGGGACATTACATACTAAATAGAGCAAGCCAATCAACCCTTACCCATAGAAGAGTCACTTGTCAAGTTCTTATTGCTATCCATCCCACCCACTCCAGAATTAACTTGTTCCATGTTTCATTTATTCTAAACCCCGGTGCATGGCAACATTGCATTTTCATATCTACTGATTATCTTTCATGGCTTATGGAAAGCTCTTCAGCCCTTCTGTACACTTGGGCATGACGCTGGCCCATTGGCAGGCAGACATGCAGGCCCATCTCCTCACACGGCCACACCATAACCCATGAGCAAACCTGGCCTCTTGGTTCATACTCAGATGACACCTTAACCCCACTCAAAAAAACACCTCTCATCTAGGCTTTCCTGGCACTGGGTGAAAGAGCCCAATGTAAGCTTACTTGAATGATCTCATGAAACTCCGTACCTGGTAGCCCAATCATCATTTGGAGTGTGGGGTGGAGATTGAGATGTTCTGTAGCTTCCAAAAAATCCCTCCTCCAGCTTACCAAAGCTTTAACTCTAATCTTGAGCTGTATAGGTTTGAATTCCGAGCAGTATTTGTTTTGTTCTCCTTCTTATATACCAATGCCGTGAAGTAAAAATTGATTTAAGATAGAGAAGTACCCCTATTAACCTTCTGCTTTGACAGCTCGCCAAATTCCCTCAGTAGTCACTGACTGTGGCATATGGCAAGCCGATGCCCAGGCTTCTAGGCCACCATAGCCTGGCTGTGCACAGATGCCCCTCCTGTGTGAGCTGGATGCTCACCAAGGGTCAGTTATGCTTATTCCCAAACAAGTTTACGTCATTCATAGTTGTACTTTAATTACGTAATTTAAGTAAATATGACATTTGCCAATGAAATACGAGTTCCCACAGAGGAAGAGTGGTTCCCATTAAAACTAAAATGAATGCCTTAGAAACACACAATTAAAAGAATTTTTTTTAGAATCACCATCAAACAAATGTGGGCCCTAAAAGATTAAGGAAAAAAATATATAAAACTCTAGAAGGAATTTGGACTTAGATTGTTCACAAGTTTTCAATCCCCTTTAAGGAAAGCTAAACTGGAAATTTAAGGTTATATTTTATAGGTGTGATTTAATTAAATAGAGGACACAAAACACCAATTGTCAGGCATGCATACATATTTAAGGGGCCTTTGGCTTATATCAAAAATCTGTTAGCAAATGAATGTACATGTACATGTTTCAAAGTAAAATATAACATTGCAGGTATGTACATATCAATTTTTATGCTTTCTTGAGTGATCCAACCAATTTTTGATCCCAATTATGTGGAAGGACTTCAACTGCCTACAACAAAGAGACATTATGATGCCAAATAGCTGTTTTCTGTTTTGCCTGAAAAAGAGTATAAGGGAACTGTATCCTAAATATGTTAGATAAGATACTTGGAGGAACTATCCATTAAACACACAAAGGATCATCTTAGTATATTATGTTCAGTCTTTTAAGAATCAGATTTTAAAACTATCAGGAATAGCATAAAAGGAAAAAGAATTGGGGAAAGTTTCAAAATGGAGCATTATTTGACTCATCCTTAAAGGCTTAAGAGAAATAATAAAGACGTAATTCCAATCAGATGAACTAACATAGAAACATATTCTGACAGGATTATATATATATGGATATCCTGGAAATGAAGAATATACACATGGGAGAAACTTACAAAATAAAGTTATAAAACGATGGCCTGAAATGTCAATCTAAATAGTTTGAGCTTTATTCTGCAGGAAATAAGTTACCAAAGCATCTGAACAGCAAATAATATGGTCAGGATCTCATATGGTGAGAACTAAGAGAAGATATTTCACTGAGTTTGACAGTTAGAAAATCATTACTACCTTTGAGTGAGCATTTTAGTGTGGTTGGAGGCAAAAGTCAAGCTCACGGAAGGAATGAATGGATTTCCAGGGAATGCTGAGAAATGATGAATACTGTTTTGGACAATGAATGCAAGGGAAAATAGGACCAAAATTAACAGAGTTGAGGGAAGATTTCTTTTTTAAGATTTGGGAAACCTACATGATTTGTAAGTGTCAAGAATTGTAAAGGGACAGCGATTTTACTCTACTTGCAAGCTAACACGTTAGTCTGCCACAGTCCGTGCATGCTGGCAGAAGACACGGGAACCCTGAATTAGAGACAAAGAACTTTATTTCTCACAGCAATGGCAAGCATTTTCTTGTACTGTGTCCCTGAAGCCCAGTTCCCATAGTACAACTTGGAGAAGGCCAGGTGGCACCTGCACACAGAGGAAAGGAATGCTGAGTTTAGGGAAGCCAAGTCTTTTATAATGTAAGCAAACCTACCCTTTGCTGTAGAGGGAAATACTATCTCTGTCTTCCAAGACTATTCACTATTCAAATATCCTTGGAAAAATAGTCTGGAACAAAGGCAGTCACTGCCTCTGCTTGTAAGACATTCAGAAACAGAAGAAACCCATGGATAATAGTTTCCCAATGGTAAGTAGAAAGGAAGTGGTCAGAGGAAGGGGAAAATTTTAAGAACATAAATGAGGACTCATTAATGTACTTAGGTTCTAGAAGAAATTGGAAAGGCTAGAATCAAGAGCATTGAAAGAAATGTTGTTTTTAGAAAGGAGAAAGGACTGTTTCTATCTAGAATAGGAGACAGCAAAAACAGAATGGGTATATTCTGGTGCAGTTTTAAAGAAGAGAAGTGGGAAGCTGCAGGGACTTTGATCAGAATACCCTTATCTTTTGGTAAAGGAAGAAGGTCAGTTGTGAAGATCTGTCAGGATGGTTTGGGGATGGGGGTGGGGAAGGTGAGATGGAGAAGATATGAAAAAGGTTCAGATAACTGTGGGGAGTGCGACATACTCTCAATAAGAAAAGGATAAAGGGACTGATGGACATAGTGGGAGTCCACTTGAAGACAGATAGATCACATGACTTCTTAGTGGGGAAGATCAGAATGGTTTCATGGTGTCAATCGGTCACGAAACTGCCCTATGAAAGCGGAAACAGGAGGTGTAAATGATAGGAATTATTTATGGTGGGAGATAACAGAAGATCTAAAGCAGGGGTTCTTAACCTTTTTTGTTTCATGAACCCCTCTGCCGGTCAAGTGAAAACCATGGACCCTTCTCAGAATGTAGCAGAGGATAATTTTATGACACTGAACATCGGCATGTCTTTAAATTAAATTTTAGGATTAATCAAAATTGTTTTGTATTTTTTTATTTTTCGTTATAGTTATATTGTTTATAACTGTGCGGAGTGAAATTTTCAACGTCTATAACTTGTGCTGACCCTGTGATTTATCCTTGCAAAATGGCGTCCTTATACTTAAAAAGATCAAAGACACCACTTGGGAGATCTCCTTCTGTTTATTACCTATTCTGTGTTGCCAGATAGTTGGCCAACTATGTCACACAATAATTTGTACACAGCAGGACTGTGATCACATGTGATCTAGCATCAGGTCTAATAACTACCATAATTTCAAAGTGTGGATGAACATAAGTGATTTTTTGAGATATGCAACAACTGAATGTGATATGAAATGAATACTACTGTAATTTATTGCATACATTCATAAGTGAAGGAAATGCTAGATTTCAGTTAGTGGTCAGAGGAAATAAAGATAATAAGTTGATTTTTTTCAATTCAAGCCCGTGGACCCCTGGTTAAGAACCCCTGATCTAAAGGGTGAGCAATTTTAAATTATTGACATCTTTGTAAGATTCAGACCTGGGGAGAGAATTAAAGCCAAAAGCAGACTAATATGCAAAGAAGAAAAAAAGGAAATTTATCATTAATTCAAAAATAGTGTAGAAGGCAAGGACCAGTCCAGCAGAAGTGGGGAAAAAAAAGAGGTGAGAGGTAAAAACGTTGTGGTGACAGAGGAGCAGTGCTCAGCACAGAGTGGCCTGAGGAGTGGCTGGTTGTAGTGGAGTTCACATGAAACTCTTTGGAGATGAGAAAGTTAAGGACCTGTGTGAGCAGAGTAGGAGGTCTAGCAATCAAGTCATAAAAGGGTAGAAGACAGTGTGGACAACAAAAGAGATCCTCTGCCCCTTCCCTTGAATTTTGTTTCTTTTCTTAGACTTTCATTTGACTCTAGTATTCTATCACATCAGCAAATATGGTTTTCCCAAGTGACATCAGTTTTGCATTTGATTATTAATTATAACCTGTATGAGCGGTTCTAAGGTCTTTATTTGAAGATTCACCACTTTGATCCCAAACTCACCATCAAATAGAAGACAGATACTTATAATACAAAAGCTTTTTCTCCCCACAATTTTTTAATTGTTAACTGAGAAAGATATTCATTATCCTGTGACTCACTCAGTTTTCCATATAAATCAGTTTATTCTAATCATCTAATATTTATGTATGCATCTGTGTGAGGTATCCTTTAACCTGCACAGAAACCAGGCATCTTAAATTTATCAACTGTGATCCCTTAGCATTCTTGAGTTCTTCCCTCTAATAGGTCTCTAAGTGGCAAAAACACCTCATGATATTGATAAGGAAATGTGGCATTTGACTCTGCGGATTGTGTACTATGACTCTAGAATTTTTATATGTTTGGAGAACCAGTGATACAGGAAGAGAAGAGCAATTCATAGGAGAAAACAATTCTGGAAGTAGGCAGGGCCAGGATTTGAATCAAGCCTAGAGAAATCTGGGACTAGCCTTGACTTGAGCCTCATTGGGGTACACTTCTATTCACTTCTATTGTTTCTCTTCTCTCGGATTTGCCAAGTACCCATGCAAGGGGTAACAGAGCCCAGTGTTCACAAAAAGATACCCCACAGGAGATACTGCTGGAAAGTGTGACATTGCAGCTATAACTTTGCCTTTTTAACTGCTACAACTTGCAAAGTAAATTTATATTCAAAAAGCCTCTTTTCTCGTCCACTTATGCTAAAGGAAAAACAACAATGACCATGAAAAAACCAGTTATGTTTCTCTAGAAAAAAAGTTTTCAATCGACTGAATAGAAAATGAAATATTTTGGCAGAGCTGTGACCTGCCTGCTCCTAGGGCTCTCCAGCAATCAGATGCTCGTGACAATTGTGATGCCAGCTGGACTTGAGTTTTTATTCTTGGAATTTTCAGTGTTTCCTAGAAATTTTGCAAGCTTAAGATGTTCCTTTCACAAATGGCTAGCTCCTGCCAAGGGATATGGAAGTTGCTACCTTCCCTGTATATGGCCTTATTCTATTCTCACTTCCAAAACACAATCAACTGCTTTTTCCTTTTGTTTGGGTACTTCTAGTTCAAGGTAGAGTTCAATAAAACACTTCTCCACAGTCAGCACTACCACTTACTGTCTGAAAATTTCTCCAGAGGGTGGTTTCTAATTCTAAAAAAACTACTTTAGCAATTCAGTAAGTTTAGGGCTATGTATCCCCAGTATACTTAGAATCAGCAAAATCCCTTCCCAGGCTCTCCTTGACCTAGGTTGTTTTAGGGGAAGGTTTTAACTAGGTAAAGTCTATTTTATTCAAAATCCCCCCAGTTAAGAATCCATGATTTTAGAAAGTAAAGGACTTTAACATCTATCATCTCCCTACCTTGTCAACAAAATGTTGGTGAGCCAATTACTGGGAGAGCAAGATCTCAGGGAAAATGTGACACACTTTAAAAACTAAAAAATTTTCAGGTCCTTTAAAACATTTGATATGCTAACTGCAAAGTTTTGTTTTGTTTTGTTTTTTATCATTATTCAGTTTATTTACTAAAGGAGTCATTTACCAAGGACCAACCTAGACTATAAAACATTTTGTTAGCATAGTTTGTGTCTGGGTTGATATTTCAACAACTCAGCTATATTTCTTTAGAATTATTTATGGGGTTTGATTTACTCATCCATATTGGCCTTTCCTCTTTTAAAACTATATTAATTAGGCTTTGTGCTGTTAATATTATCTTTAGGAAATGTTTTCATCCTGTACAGTCTCTTAAAATATCTGTACATCAGAGAAAATGCTGTACATATTATAGCTATTTTTGGTATGGTAACTTCACATTAAAATTCCTGGAACTAAACTGTAATTGTGTTATGTACTGTAAGTCTTAAATATACAGTGAAACGGATAATATATAAAAGGAAGAAAATTCCATACATGTGCTTTTTCTGAAATTTCAATTGGAAAAAATCCTTGATCACAAAATTTCCAAGTTTTTGAAGCCAGTGTAAATTTGGGATATTGAATGAATAAGATAATTATGCCAATCCTCCCCTGCCACTTTTTTTTTTTTTTTTTTTTTTTTTTGGCTCATTGGCATTAATTCTAAAAGATTGTGAGTTTTTCTAAAATAATGTTAGCTACACATAATTTTCAAAGTAATTGAACTTATTTTCATGGTCCTATAGATCTTTTATTTTTATTAAAAAGGTAATTTAACATTGCAAACTTACTTTAAATAGTAATAAAAATCATTCCATATGATAAGATGCCCATCACCGAAAAACAATTATTTTCCATTTTGCATAATTCTTTCTACTACTTTCACTACCAAATGTATATATTTCCTAGTAAAATCATGATTTACATATTTTGTGTTATATTTTCTCTGAATTCCATAATTAATATTTCCAACTTTCTACACACCTTATTTTTAATATTAAATGATTAAGTATCATTTAAATGGCAAAATAAATGTTCTGTTGTTCAAAATACAATTTTACAAGACTTGTCTCCTGTTTCTTAAAAATCTCAGATTCTCCTGCATTCAACAACCATTTTTGAATATTGTTTGTATGCCTTGCCATGTAATGTGTTAGTCATTACAATGCAGAGAGAAGGCTAGGAGACATATAAGAGAAGTGATAGTGAGGTGAGTCTTGAAAGACTCCTACATTAAAATTTGAAAAGATTCCATGAGCTGGATTAGTATTCCACTCAAGAAACAGCATAGAAATCTCAGGAAGAGTTAGAAGCAAGTTCAAATGTTTGCTCCTTTTGGCCAGCACCCATCCAAGTCCTCTTTACAACATTGCCCCCAAGTGGTCTTCCAGCCTTTGCTTGAACACAGGAACCTGCCCAGCTGCCAGCCTCCCGGGCCCCTTTCTGTCTTAATACCCAAGACTGGGAACAGTGCTTCTGCAAACATGGGTTTGACACCTTCCAGCCAGTGGTTGCTACTTTCAGTATTTGGTTTCCTAGATATTTGTTAACATTTTCATCAATTCACGTATTCTTGCATCAAGACTATGTATTTCCTCTTGCTTCTGTACAACCCATCAATGGTGGGAGATCACTTTGAATAGGTTAAAGAGTTTAATCTCATTGGGTGGAATCAGCAGTTAGTCCTTGGTTTTCCAAGAAGTCACTAGGATCTCTCTATGTTCGAAGTGGAGAAAAAAAACAATGTAAAAGTGATTAGCCAAATAACATGAGGCATAAAACACCAAACAGCGTTTGCCACAATATCCTGTATAGTCCAGGCAAATAGTTGGTTAAGGGTATTTTCCCCACATAATCCAGAGTTCCCCCTCTCATTTTCAATAGACTCTCCCCAACTGATATTTGCTTTAATGGGAGAGCTAGGGTAGAACAGAGAACTCGTCAGGAAGTATATTAAATTCTCTTTCCCTTAACACTCGTTCTGCTTATCATAAACCACCGGCCAGGACTGTCCCACCGCACTAGCTTCCCTTTTCCATTTATTTCATGTGTGTATTTCTTCCTGTACCATTCCTGGCATGAATCCTAAACATTACTGCCACTGGGAGGCTATTATTTACAGCAGTGAGGCCCCAATTTGCATTTGGAATATAGAAAAATACCTAGGTTCTTTCTAACGATTTTCATTTTATGAATAAGAATAGGTCATAAAAGCAAACCCTTAGATGGGAGATTGAAGTTTTCCAAACGGGAAAGGGCCTGGAGCTTTTGGGTCCCTTACTGGCAGCTTGGCTTACAGACTTTGGTTTCTTCCTTGATAAAGGGGGATTGCAGAATGCAGTGTATGCTTTAGAGCAGTGCTTTTCA
>JAQZBX010037993.1:10151-23675 GCA_029593785.1 Cabassous unicinctus | reverse complement strand
CTTAGGCCGTGGACTGGCTAACTCTGAAAGGCACCCGGAGGCTGTGGCAATGCCAGCCTGGTTGTGCTGATTCCCGGGTGGTTTGTTTGTTGTTGGGCGCTGACAGAGGAGCACAAAGCACATGGTGGATACAGTGACCAACTCACCAGCATCCACAAATTACACAGCGCACGGACTGCTGTTTGTTAGAGGTGGTGGCTCACCTCATGAATTTCTGAATTTTTAAGTCCTATTAAGGATATATGAGTAGAGAACAGGTGTAGCTCAGTTGTTGAGCCCCTGCTTCCCATGTATGAGGTCCTGGGTTCAACCCTGGTGCCTCCAAAAAAAAAAGGATATAAGTATAGGCAAATCTCCTGGAGTAAAAATTACCTCCAAATGAAAATTTCAAATGAAGTTAAAAACACAGACCTGGCTCCTTTTTTAAAGAGATGTGAGACTAGACAAGTTCTTAAAATACAGAATCGGGATCTTTAGAGTGCCAAAACGGAGAAAGTAAACATTCTGATTCATGGAGAGTAATACAAGTTGCTGCCTGAAACAGAAGTCCAGAAGAGCAGCTCCTCAATTTCATCTCTGACCAAGAATGGGACTAACAGGTACCTAAGCCCTGTCTACACATCCATTTATCCACCCATCCATCCATCTCTGATTTTCGTCCTCCCTAACATTTATGTGAGGTAATTTTCTAAAGAAAAAAAGAGAGAAAGAGGAAGGGAGAGAGGAGGGGAGAGGAAAGGAAAATGTCCTGGGTTATGCAGGTTTCACAGCCCATGGATGACTGCTTTTAAAGTAGATAAAATACAGTATAAAATAAATGAATTGATGCTAAAATACTTTCTCCCTATCTTAAAGATTTTTTTAAACAATAAGAAAACCAAAGCCTAAAAATTGGTATATTAGAACAAAATAACCCAAGTCTTGATAAGACAATAAAAGATAATGAGATTGGCTTATTGCAATACACAGTATTTTCCTTGACATATGTTTATGTAGTGGGGGAGAGAGAGAAGGAGATGGAGACCAAGACCTACCTTGCCAAGTAAATCTAGTCCAAATCACATTGTTCTGAAAGTTGGCAATTTATCATGTCACTCTTCTTGCTCTTGTTAGCAAACACACACAGCAGTTTTAATAAATGCAAATGACATTTTAAGACTTAAGGAAATGTTCTCCCTTATGTCAGAATTCCTAAGTGACAAAAAACAAAACAAAACTGGGAATGCTGACATTTATTCCATGTTGAATATCCCCAGTATATGACAGCAATTTCTGTCCAGAAACTCACAGAAAATTTATACTATTCTTTGGATAGGTTATAGTATTTGGGGACAGCCAAAGAAAAGGAAAGGCTTCAGAAAAGAAAAGCGGTAGAAAAACAGGTGACTGAAATAATCTGATGATTTTCTGAGAGATTTAAGGAAAAGGCCCAAATGCCCAGACACTAAGTGGGCAAGGTTAGAAGTATCAAGAGATTCAATTCTCCTCAAGAGTCTAAGCCCGACTGAAGCTGTGGTTATATTCCAGGGAAAGCCTCTCAGAATCTGTCCACGCATCCCGTGTGGTGGCCACAGAGAAAGAAAGCCGGGCAGGGGCTTTCAGGTGCACAGGGAGGACCCCAAGGAGGGAGCTGAGGACAGCTATGGGAAAGCAAACCACGGTCACCGCCAACACAGGCTTCGACTTTCCAGAGGATGTTTGTGTTATGCCGTGCTCAAGACTCAGTCACTCAACACCCCCCACCCCCAGGAGGTTACATTCCTGCCCGCCACCAACGCTGGGGAGGCAGGGATGGCTTCTCTGAGGAGGGAACCTGAGCTAAGACAGGAAGCAGGCGCTGCAGTTAATGGGGGGCTGAGGTGCAGGGGAGGGAGGCTGGCTGCCCTGGGGCTCCGCAGGCGGAGGCGCTGGGGCCGGGCCACACAGTGCTTTCCAGGCCTCTGTAAGGACTTTGATCTATATCCTGTGAGCAACGAGGAGTCACTGACAGGATCCAAGCAGGGAAGATAACAAAATCATGTACAAACTTTTTAAACTATAACCTGGCCTTCAGAGTGGACAAACAGATGCAAGGGCAAGAGAAGATGTGGGAAGAGAATTCTTTAAGGCCATCAAAGCAACCTAAGCAGAAGGGGGTAGCTTGTGGGGAAGGGAAGGTGAGAGGAGGTATGACAGATCAATGGAGGGCAGGACTTCTTGACTCAACAAGAGACAAGAAGACAAGATGGCTCAGAATGACTCAACTTTTCAGCTTGCACAATTGAACAGATGATGGCACCAACTGCTGGAACGGGAATAGTAGAAGGAGGCCAGATTTAGGGGATAAACTGGTTACCAGAACACGTCCACAAACTCCCTCTGCCCATGTATCTTGTGAGCCAACAACTCCCTTCGTGTGCTTTAGTGAAAGTTACCCAATCTACTATGCTCCTAACATAAAATCCCAGGTACAAATCAGGAAATATCAATATAATCACTGGAATTAGCTTTTGCATCTATGATTTAAGGGTTATTTACAGGAAAATAAATAGGAAATATGTTTTAAAAGATTAAAGGTTGGCACAATCAACAATTCAGAAGACATTAACTGCTACAACTTCTACTCATCCCCAAGGATATCTTGGGAAACACATGGTAATTCACTGTCTGTTATAAACAATAGTGGAAGCCACCAAGTCCTAAAATTACAACTGGCTTTATTTCTCATGGCATAAAGGCTCTCAGCAAAATCTGACACAGAGGATCCATCCTCCATGAAATGCTTTCCTCCCGTGGTGCCAGGACAATGGACTCTCCTAGTCCCCCTTCGACCTTCTGGCCACTGCTTTTCCAGCTGCTGATCTCCATATCTAAATGTGAGCACCCAGGGCTCAGTCCATGGCCCCCTCCTCTTCTCTGTCTCCTAGTGATCCTATCTGCTCTCCCAGCTTTGAATGCCATGTCCTCTAACAAATGCAGTTAACAGTGACATCTCAGACATCCCCTGAGCTCCAGATTCACACAGGTAACAGTCTAGTTAACATCTTCACTAAATGTCTCATGCACACCCCAAACTTAGCATGCTACAAATGTTTTACTTCCCTCCCAAAATACATTCCTTCCCAGTCCTTCCATTCTCAGTAAACACTGTCACCATGCACCCAGTTGCTGTGGCCAAAAACCCAGACATCAAACTTTATCGCCCTTTCCTTCTCACTCCAATCCATCAGCAAACCCAGATGGCTACCTTCAAAATACATCAGAATCTAATAACCTCTCACCACTTTCCCTGCTGCTACCTTAGAGCAAGCCACCAACATCTGCTGCGAGGAAAGCTACAAGAGCCTCCTAACTGAAGACCCCCAGAAGATGATTACTTCTGGAATTCAGCATCCCGACAAAAGACGCGTTCTTTATCTTAAACCACATCCCTGTGGGAATGAAACCATTTGGAAATAGCATCTTTGAATATGTAAAGGTTGCTCAGAGTGTGGACTCATTCGTGAACAGGCTCTTCCAAAATCCTATTTAGGTGGGGCCAACTGAATCAGGGGGCTCTCAGTTACTGGAGGCCTGATAAGAAGGTGTGAGAATCTGAAGTCAGCGGAAACCAGAAGAGCAGAGAGAAGGAGAGAGAGATTTCCACGTGACAGGAGGAAACGACAGGATGCAAGAAACGCCAAGGACTGCAGCAAGCCAGCACCAGAACACCACAGGCTCAGGGGAGCACGTGGCCGAGCCGACACCCTGACTGGGGAATGGTGGCCTCTAAAACCATGGGACAAATGCTTGTGGCTTAAGCCAACCCACCGTGCCATATCTGTCACAGCCCCTCTGTCAAACTAAGACTCCAGGCAAAGGATAACGTCAGCTTGTTCACGTAGCTAGGTAGCTAGTAGTAACAGAGATGAAGAAAAGTCAAAGGTAAAACGGGCCCTGGGGGCACAATGAGGTTGAAAGGTTCCCATCACACTGAAAACACCCCAAGCATCCGCCATTTCCTACAAGGCCCTATGCGAGTCCTTGCTCTCTCGGCTCTCCAGCCATACAGTCTTCCTGCACGACCTCAAACTTGCTAAACTCGGCCCCCTTCTCAGAACCTTCACAACTGTCTTCCACTTGGAATGTTTTTCTCCCAGACCTTCAGGAGAGTTCATCTATCACCACATTTATATCTCTAGTCAAATGTCAACTTTTCAGAGCCTGATCTCCCCATCTAAAACAGGCTGCCCCATATCCTCAACACCATGGTTTCTATCCCCTTACTCTGTTTACGTGCCCTCAACACTTATTACTTCCTGAGGTTACATTTTATATCAATTTGTTTGTAAGATTCATGAGGACAGCTATTTTTGTCTGCCTAGTTCATTCCTGTTTCTCTAATATCTACCACCTCAATGCCAGGTGCATGGCAATATACAAAGAAATATTTGTAAAAACTTGTTGGGTGAATGAGATAAGCACAGATCATTATACATTTGTTTTGGAACTATGACCAGCAAAGTGGTCGGTGCCAAATTTCTAATTCCAACTATTAAAACTCATATTACTCTCCGTTTTCTGAACTGTAATGGTAATAGCTTCTACCATTCAGACCCATATAATCTCAAACTTAATTGCTATCTAATTCATTTAGTCAAAATATTGAGTGGCTACTATGTGCAAGGCATTGTGTGGATTAAAAAAAAAAAAAGTATATGAAAAACGTGATTTGACCCTGAAGAAACATGCAACTAACTGAGGACAAAGAAATAACACAGAAAAGACCCTTGGCATTCCTTGTTATAGCCTTAGTTTTGACTACTCCTGAATGACCCACGAGGTCCTAAGCATACAGTAATACGTGCTACTCATGAAGCATGAATTCAAATCACCTATCCTGAAAGGCGGGACTGAATGAGATACGCAGCGGCTGAGTGTGCTGATGATACAGCTGTCTAGCATATACACCGCAAGGCAATTTGCCTATTCTCAATTTCTCAGTTTCTATTCAGTGACTTCTGTTAAGTGATAAAAGCTTTGTTTGTGACAAATGGCTCTGAAAGAAGTCACCTGCTAATGAAGAGGAGATTAAGAAATATAATAAAGCAATGATTTTGTTGCCAGACATTAGAATTTTGGTTTGGAGTAAGGTGTGAATTCAGATGGCCTGAATTGTGATGTAAATGATTCTATCAAATACCCTATCTATATAGAAACAAACAAAAAAGTTACTCAAAAAATTGTTCCAGTGTCTGTTTTTCATCAGTGCTGCCAAAAAGCACTTTCTGAGATGATGGAATATTCTATATTGAAACTGTCCAATATGGTAGTTGCTAGCCACAAGTGACTACTGAACACCTCAAATATGGCTAATATGACTGAGAAATTGCATTTTAATTTAATTTAGCTAATTTAAATTAAAAGTCATTTATGTCTACTAGCTATCATATTGGATAGTATAGCTATAGATATTGTTATGCAAAACTTTTTCAAGAGATAGAGTCAACTTTGGTGAAAGTTGAAAAGACATTTCAGTGGTAGTGAAAGACATATGCATATATTTAAATTATATACAAATAAGCATGGACCCTTTCCTAAAATGTGCAGTCATTTAAGGTACTAGGCATGGCTACTGAGCTAAACTTCATAGTAAGCAAAGGTTAGCTTGGGCTGTTAAGAAGAGTGCTCCTTTCCATGGTATGACAATAAAAGGAGCAGTGGCATAAGGTGACCCCACTGCTTTGACAGTACACTTCCTACCAAGCTGAGGAGTCTCATAAAGAAGGGTCATTGGCTAGAACAAGAGTTCAGCAAAAGCCAAACTGTTTTAGAAGAAAAAAACTTGTCAAATGGCTTATCTAAGGAGAAGCCAACATAAAAGGTGAAGATGGCTAAGTACCAAATAACTTCTCTGTGGCTATAAGGCAGCTTTGGGATCAAGCCAGATCTATTTTGCAATTCTGCCAACCCTAGGGCACTAAGGGGTAAGGATAAGAACTTCTTGTTTGTATAATGACAATACAATAAAGGTCTGCATAATATACAGGGGTTTATTTCAGTAGTTTATTTTATTTTGTTTTTTGTACTTACATTAATAAAAATTAAGTTCTGTGTCTTTAGTCATTTAGTATAATCACTAGAAGTCTGAAATGGTCACTTAAACTTTTCAGTTACACTTCAGTGTGAGAAATAACAGCTGTAATTGTGAACTGGAAGATTTATCAAAGTCAAGGGTCTACTAAATACATACAAAATCTCTCAAGAGAAATACATACAAATAGGTAGCAAATGGCAAGTGTCAAATGAACAATGTCAATAAACTCAAGGAAAGACAGATCACTTCCAGCTGGGAGGGTGGCAACAAAGAAACCCTCGATGCAATGAATGACTGAGAGAGGGTGAAGGCCTCTGGTTAACGTAAGTAAGGGCAGTCGCTGAGCCTGCACAGTACTCAGTGATCCCAAGAAACGGAAGAGCTTAAAATACTACAACCTTGACAAATTATTCTTTGTTAGGCACCAAACATCCATAGTGAACTAAGCAATATTTACAATCCTTCAGACAATGATAACAAATTAAAAAAAAAAGCTCAAATTCTTATTTTATCTATAATTTATAGTTCTAAACTGATTATTTCAGGTAAACACCTGGGTTGTTGGCTGTAAAAATCAACATAGTTGGGGAGCAGATGTAGCTCAGTGGTTGAGCACCTGCTTCCCATGTACAAGGTCCTGAGCTCAATCCCTGGTACCTCCTTAAAAAAAAAAAAAAAATCAACACAGTTAAATGTCATGACCAATACGTCACTCTTCACCTACAAAGTCGGCCTAGCTGTGATCCCACCCACCCTACCTCTTTCCACATAGACCTTAGTGGTAAGAAACTGCTTTAACCTGAAAAACACTGCGCTGGGGGAGTTCAAGTGCCCTTCACGAAAGATGCCAATATTACCAGAGTTAGTGCCACACTCATAGCCTCTCCTGTAGAAGACCACACAGCGGACTTAAGGCCACAGAGCTCAGTATTCATATCCAGGTCATTACAAAAAAGGACCTGACCCAAAACTATGGGCAAAGTGCTTGTGCCCCATCAATGTCACACCCAGAACTCTTCATGTGGCAAAGGCCAGTCCCAAGGAGGCCTCCTCCATTGTACCTCATCCTCTAACTGGGGGATATTCTCTACTTCGGTTAATGAGAGAAACAAAAAATTTACAAAATTTATAGTCTTTGTTAGAGTGACAACAAAATTCTGACCTAAGGAACAAAGATATATAAAAATATTATCAATTAAACTCACATCATCACGGAGCTATGAAAGCTCATCAAGTTTCAGAAAAGGACATGTATGTGCATTTACTATACTATACAAACACACACAAATATTTTATATACATAGAGAGATCTTTCCTTTTAACTTTCCCCCCCCAGATTATAAAAGTAATATATGTTTGCAGCAGTTTGATATTGTTTATGAATTCCAAAAATAGATATTGGATTATGTTTGTAAACTGGTCTATTCCTCTGGGCATATTAGATTGTATTGGATTCAGAGATTTCACTCCCACTTGATTAAATTATGATTAAGGCTTTGACTGGGCCATCAGCAGGACGCTGAGTCCCCGTCCACCAAGGGAAAATGACAAGGCAGAGGAGTTAGTTGGAGTTTTAATCCTGGAGCTCAGGAAGTATGCACACAGAGAAGCAGATATGTGAGGAAAGAGAGAAGGCTCCATTAGACACAGCAGACGTCCTGGGAAGAGAGATGAGCTATTTGCCTGATAGTTTACAGCTGGCCTTGTGGAAAGAAAGACCAAAGCAGCTGAGCCTGGAGAGGAACAAGCCCGGGAAAGAGAAAAGACTTATCCCAGCCTACAGCTGATATTGGAAGAAACTGGGACCACGGAGCCTTAAAAGGAAGAGGAAGCCTGAACCCTCGCAGATGTCGGCTGCCATCTTGCCCCAACACGTGGCAACAGACTTTGGTGAGGGAAGTAACTTACGCTCTATGGCCTGGTTACTGTAAGCTTCTATCCCAAATAAATATCCTTTAACAGAGATATATCAAGTGTCACCTAAAGAACACAGTTAATAAAGGCATGGTCTTGGGATACTTTTGTTATGTTCAGAGGCCAAGAGTTATAAGACTCTACATAATGAGAGCAATCTCTCACATGCATTTTGTAATGAGGCCAAAAAGAAATGCTAAATAAAGGAATAAACACATTATTAGAGATTCCACAGCACTGATGACTTTTTAAACTGCAGGAAAATTCAATTGCATCTTCATAGTGTACACTAAAAATGGATCAATAAAAACTGGAATGATAAAATTAGATACTACTCTTGATACAGTTGATTTCTATAAACAACAAATTTTTAACATGAAGGAGACAATCTTGAGAAAGAAAATGTTGCTAATAAATTGGAAACCACTCTAGATTCAAATATGCAAGTACTGTTGAGTCAGAAACTGATTAATTAATGAAAAAATTCTCCAGGCCCATTCTTCATTTCTGCTGTTAGTTTCTACAACCATTTTACAGCTTAGATTCTCTAACCCAGAAGAGAAAAATGGGTATAAACTGAATTTTTGGAATGGTCTTTGATAAATATGTTCCCCCTTTAATAAAAATAACTTTGTAAAATGCATCATCTCAGACTATCTCAGAATAATTTTTTTTTTGGTCATTGTCCTTAACCCCAAGAAGTCCTGCATTATAGTTGCTCTGGAAATACAAACTAAAATTTCAAAGTTAAAGGTTAGGAGGTCTTAGTTCATTGGCTAGGAAAGTCTTGCATTCTCGTAAATGAAACCTGGGGGCACTTCTCACCTAGTTCATGGTCCTAGCCTCCAAACTGGCCTTCCCTCTCCAATCCCTCATCCATTCTTACCCATCTTATAGAACGCTGCTGGAATATTCTTCCTCAAATATGGTTATGACCATTTCATGTACCTTACTCAAAAACCTACACTGGTAAATTTCTGCATGTAAATCAAATGTCCCTGAATTTCTCAACAAAGAGAGTGTCAACATCTCTATGGTACAGAGGTGCCCTCAGCTGAACAACCAAATCAATAGGGGCAAAATTTGTTCACTGCTCAGTGTCTGTCTCCCTTCCTCCTTCATACTTAACCTGGAAATGTGATTAAATTCTGGTTAAAGGCATGTAAGCAGAAGAGGCAGGAGAACCTTCCAGAAACCTTCTTTAACAAGAGTGTGCCCCTTTGCCCCTGCACCACTTCTCCACCCTGCTCCTGGAATGTGGGTGCTCACTGCCTTGAACATGAGGGTGAGGGCCATAACCTGGAACTGTGGAGCTATGAGCTAAGACACCCACCAACTTCTATGCCAGGGCTTTAACTGGTTACAAGGTTGTCCCCACAAAGAAATCCAACAGAGCATGCAGAATTACACTACAATCTTGCATACACATCAGGTCAAAGTCATTACCCCTGAGGAGTTTGCTTAAGGAAGCAAAAACAGACAATGATGACAAAACAAACAAAAACAAAAAGACCCACCTTTCCACCTAAATGTAATGTTATGTGAACCAAAGTCCACTAGTTTTGGAGTTTTAAACAGGACCTTACATTCCAAACACTTAACACTGCCAAAAAAGATGGCAAGCTACCCATAAATAATGACTAAGCAAAAAACCCACTTAAAAAGATTATATGCAATAGTTAAGACAAAAATGAAAACTGAAAGGAATTTGAAGAGTGAAATGTTTATACAGGATTTAGAAAAAAATAACGACATACCCTGGCCAAAGCTTTCCTTTCTATCATTTCTGGACACCATTTCTAAGAAGGCAAAGGATGCTGGCCTCCAGGTGGGTTTGAGTCCAGCAGACTTCTGCTCTGCTCTGTCCCCTTCTGGACTCTGTGGAGGGGCTGGCATCTGTGTCCAGCACTAAACTCAGGGATCCCAGGTTCACACTGTCATCTGAATTATTTTTCCCTATTTCACTTGGAAGTTCGTGGGAAGAAACATTTAATGAGGCCTGTGTTTTCCTTCCCTCAGCTAGCTTTATGAGCCCTGCCCATTCACTCGAGTACGTGCTGAGTGCCAGGACAAGCTCTGCTGTGACCATGGTAGGTGAGCTGTGGCTCCTGCCCTCAAGGAGTTACAGTCAAATCAAGAAGCAAGCCTACTGGCAAACGATAGCTAAGCACAGGAAGTGCTAGATGCAGGGGTCACAGCCCAAAGGTGGGAGGGCAGCTCTCCTAGGAGCGAGGGGCAGAGACAGGGCTAGGGAATGGTCACTGAGGAGGTGAGGCCTGAGCTCTGGCGAGAGGGGTTCAGCAGGAGCCAACCAGGTGAAGCCAGGGAGGGTGCCCCTACAAAGGAGATGGAGATCACAAGGTCCAGAGGAGAAAACATCCTGGAGCACCTGCAGGAAGCTGTAAATAACAGTGAAGGAGATGTGGGTGAGTCAAGGTGAGGATGCAGGTCACCAGGGGAGCCAACCTGGAGAGGTGGTACAGAAGAGATCTCCCTGGAGGGCTTGCCTA
Source organism: Cabassous unicinctus (assembly GCA_029593785.1). Classification (NCBI taxonomy): domain Eukaryota; kingdom Metazoa; phylum Chordata; class Mammalia; order Cingulata; family Chlamyphoridae; genus Cabassous; species Cabassous unicinctus. Next base: position 13,196 of record JAQZBX010037993.1, on the reverse strand, counting down.
AGATCCCTGCATTCCAAACACAGAACAGCACTGTGCCATCCAAAGGTTCCCCTCCTTTACGCTGCCTTCCAGCTTTCAATTACTCACCTTCCCACTCTAGCAGGTGGGGAAAACATCTGGGGAAAAATGACAAATACTAGTACATAACACTTACCAAATACTCTGTACTGGGAACTGCCCTGAGCCCAAGAGTTCAGGATCATGATCACTCCCATCTCACAGATGAAGAGGCTGGAAGAAAAGAGCCCACCAAGAGGATACTAACAAGCTGAGGAGCTGGGGGTGGCATCGGACAGTCTGACCACAGGCCGATTCTCTTAACCACGGTGGACAGTGACAAGGAAGCCACTCCCTGAGGTCTGCTGAGAGAGCTCAGTCAAGAGAAGCCGGGGTGTCCCTGGGCAGAGTCTATCTGCAGTCCCTGCCTAACTCCCCTGAACACTCTCCACATGCACCTGTAGGGCCTCTTTCCTTCTCCAGGGTTGCCCTTGATACTCAGCTTAACAAGACTGCATGTGTGTAAGAATACTTACAGTTATTGGAGAGCTTGTTCACGTTTTGCTATTGGGGTGGGGAAGGCAATTAGAAAGGAGAAAGCATCTACTACCTCCCAATATATAACCTCACAACGAGTTTATAAACCACCCTCTTCCATATCATTTATCAAAACGGTCTATTAGACGGCTCACTAGACCCACACTTGGTCCACTTACTCCACACACCTGCCCTCTGAGAACCCCCATGACTAACTCAGTCAGCACCCATACTGTCCTCTAAACTCTTTGGGGTCACCATGTATTCTAGAAGCTACTGTCCATTCTCTGAAAGTCATAGCTTCTATGTGTAGGCAGTACAGTGTTATTGGAAAAGCACAGGTCTGAAAATTGAGAAACCTGAGTCCAGGGTCCAGTTCTGCCCCCATCTCAACTAAGTGACCTAGGAAGGTACTGGACCTTGCAGAGCTTCCACTTCCCCTTCAGTAAACATCTCCCACTTAAACTGTGGTGAAGATTAAATGATATAATTAGTTGAATGCTTGGCATGTGTTAAATTGAATTAATTTCTCCCATTCTTCCTCAACCCATTTTAGCTTACCACAAAGAACCTTGTATAGTAGTTGGCACAGAGCAGGCCCTCAGAAACTGAGGTCAATTCCAGCACCAAACCCCAAGAGATCCCCCTTAGCACCCCTCTCCCCCACCTTCAGAATTCCATAGATTTACTCAACGACCCTATTCTACTAAACTACAGAATTAAATGGCAAGAGCTAACAGCCACTTCTCTGAGGTCTGCGTATTATCGCCCACCCTCGGAGAGGATGAGGACAGACACGGAACACAGATGCCGGCTCTGAACTGGCCATCATCCTGTAGAGGGCTCTTATTTTCTTTCCTTGAAAAAGAAGCAAAAGTCTTCTTAAATATTTTCAGAGTTACCAAAATAAACATTTGGTCTAAAATGCATTATGAATCAAAGATTATTTTACAGTTGATCAGTATGGCCTGACCAGTATTTTGAATTCCACTAAATTTTGAATTCTACTAAAATTGTCTCTTCCGGTAAAATAAAGCAAGTGGGTTAACTGGAAGCATAACTATTCCTCTAGCCTCTGAAGGGTACATAAGCCTCCAATTCTGATGTCATGAGCTTGGTGGGGGGAGGGAAGGGCCAGGAACAGACCTGTTTCTGAGGGTCAAGAGCAGGGGAACACCATGGCGCTGACCTAACCAGGTGGGGTGGACTCAGTGCACAACTCGATGCACTGTTCCTCCTAAGAATAAAGCAAAGCCTCACAATCAGGGGCCTAGTGGCAGAGAGGTTACGATCTAAGAGTCGCTGTCAATCTATCAACTCTAACGATGATCCATCTCGAGTTAGAATGACCAAATGATGAGATAACGGGGATAGCTGACACCTTGAGAGCAGAGGGCCAAGAAAAGGAGGACTGACAGTGATACCATTTCTCTCTTTGCTCTCTCCCCCTCAACACCCAAATGATTAGGTCTCTTCTCTCTTTCATGTCTAATGTTATTTATAATAGATTTGGTTAAAACATGCAAGTGGGAGCAAGGAGAAATAAAACAAGTTGTCAGGAAACTATTCAAGCCCAAAGACCATTCTGCATCAATTTTCTAATATGTTATACTTATAAACTTTTATTCTTCCTTCAATAAATATTTATTGAGTCCTTTCTATGTGCCAGCATTGTTCAAGGAGCTGGGAGATAGCAGTGAATAAAAAAGAAAAGTTCCTGCTCTCATGGAGCACACATTCTAGCATTCTAGTGGAGGAGGACAGAACAGCAATAAACGTAATAAGTAAATTATACAGCATGATAGCAGGTGATATGTGCTAAAGGACACAGAAAAACAGAGCAGGGTAATGGGGCTCAGAAGTGCTGGGGGGATTTCCAACATCAAACAGGGTGGACCAGGACAGGCCTTGTTGAGGTGATGTTTAGTAAATACTTGAAGGAGGTGAAGAAGTGAGTCATGCAGGCATCTGGGGGAAAGAACATTCCAGAGCAAAGGATGTGAAGTAAAAGAGAACCTGGCATGTTCAAAGAGCAAATGTGTCAGTATGGCCGAAGCAGAATGAGCTAGGCAGGTGGTAGGGAATGAGATCATCAGAGATGTCATTAGGTGCCAAATTACGTAGGTAGGCATTTGTAGCCATCACACAGACTGGCTTTAACCATGAAAGAGAGGGAGAGCCAATGAAGTTTTTTGTTGTTTTTTTTTTGGTTTGTTTTTTTTTAAATTCTAAATGGAAATAGTTATAGACTTAAAAGAAGCTGCATCAACCAGATTTCCTCAATGGATGATATCTTGCATAACTGTAGTGCATTTTTTTTAACAAATCAATTTTATTGATACATATTAATAAAGCATACAACTCATTCAAAGTGTACAATCAATGGTATTTGGTATAATCACAAAGTTGTGCATTATTTCATTTAATAATGTAGTGCATTATTAAAATCAGGAAATTAATTGGAACAATAAAATTAACTAGACTACAGATCTGATTCAGATTTCACCAGTT
>JAQZBX010037993.1:0-10051 GCA_029593785.1 Cabassous unicinctus | reverse complement strand
TGGTTTGTTTTTTTTTAAATTCTAAATGGAAATAGTTATAGACTTAAAAGAAGCTGCATCAACCAGATTTCCTCAATGGATGATATCTTGCATAACTGTAGTGCATTTTTTTTTAACAAATCAATTTTATTGATACATATTAATAAAGCATACAACTCATTCAAAGTGTACAATCAATGGTATTTGGTATAATCACAAAGTTGTGCATTATTTCATTTAATAATGTAGTGCATTATTAAAGCCAGGAAATTAATTGGAACAATAAAATTAACTAGACTACAGACCTGATTCAGATTTCACCAGTTTCTGCATGCACTCATTTTGTTTGTTTTGTTATGCTTTTGTGAATTGTTCAATGACATTTTATCACATGTAGAACTCATGTAATACAGAACTATTCCATCATAACAAAGGGACTCCCACGTACTGCCCTTTTATAGGCACATCCACCTTCTTGATCCCCATCTCTGTAATTTTATTTCAAGAATGTTATATAAATGGAATCATACCACATGTACTCTTTTGAGATTGTCTTTTTTCACTTAATGTAATGCCCTTGAGATCCATTCAAACTGTTCTGGCCTTTTTATTGAGTCGTAGTCCACTGTATGAATGTACTACAGTTTGTTTAACCATACAAACCATTTACACACTGAAGGATATTTGGTTGTTTCCAGTTTTTTACTATTACAAATAAAGCTGCTATGAACTTTCATGTACAGGCTTTCATGTGATCATAATTTTTACTGGTCTAGGACAAATGCCCAGTGTAACTGCTCAGTTGTACAGTAAGTGTATGTTTAATTTTTTAAAGTGACAGGTTGATTACCAGAGTGGCAGCACCATTTTACATCCCCACCAGCAATGTATGAGGGATCTAGTTTCTCTGCCTCTTCACCAGCATTTATTATTATCAGTATTTTTTTATTGCATTTCCCTAGTGGCTAATGATGTTCAGCATCTTCTTGTGTATTAATTTTCCATCCGTGTATCTTCTCTGATATATCTGGATTGTTTGTTTTCTTACTGTTGACTTTAGAGAGTTCTTTCTATACTCCCGGTATGAGTCGGAGATTTGATTTGCAAACATTTTCTCCCAGGCAGTGGCTTGTCTTTTCAGGACCTCGTAACAGGGTCTTTCAGAGAACAAAAGTTTTTAATTTTTATGAATTCTAATTTATCCAATTTTTTCTTATATGTATCCTGCTTTTGATGTCATGTCTAAGAACTCTTCACCTAATCCTAAATCTCTTCAAAAAGTTTTATAATTAGAAGATGATCCATTTTGAGTTAATTTGTGTATAAAGTGAGAGGGGTAGATCAAGGCTAATTTTTGGCTTTTGTTGTCCAACTCTTCCCAGAACCAGTTGTTGAAAAGGCATTCCTTCCTCCACTGAATTGCTTTTGCATTTTGGTCACAAATCAGTTGGGCATATTTGTGTAGATCTATTTCTGGGTTCTCTTATTCTGTTGCACTGATCTATGTCTACATATCTATCCCAGTACAACACTCATCTTTATTACTTTATTATTATAACTATACTGTAAGTTCTAAAACAGGGTAGTGTGATTAGCCATTGATTGGTTTAAACAAAAAGCAACCTGATCTGACTTAATTTTTAAAAGGTCACTCAATTTTTGTAAGAATACACTGTAAGGAACAAACAAAACTGGGTGAGAGATGGCGGCTCTGACCAGGGTGGAGTGTTAGCCGCAGAGGTTGTAAAATTTTGTCAGATTTTGACTGTACTATAAAAGTTGAGCCAACAGAATTTTCCGGTGGACTGAAGGTAAAGTGTGAGGATGCCCCCCAGGTTGTGCCTAAGCAATGGAATGGATGATGGAGCTGTCAGCACCTGGGATGGGGAAGGGTAAGGATGGGACAGGGTGTGGGAGGGAAGACTAGAGGTTCAGATTTAATAGGCTGGTGCTGAGAAGCATACTGGTCATCTAAGTGTAGATGTCAGGCAGACTGCTGGACACAAGAATCCAAAGTCCAGGGAAAAGGTCTATTTGGTCTGGAGATGAAAATTCAAGAGTCATCAGCATATTTAAAGCCATGACCTGGATCAGAGGGCCAAGGGAAAGTGTAGAGAGAAGCAAGACCAAGGGCATTTGAACCTGAGGTCAGAGAGAAGAGAAGAAATCAGAAGAGGAGTCTGAAAAAGAGTGATCAGTGAGGGAGGAGGGAACTGGGAGAGTGCAGCACCTGGAAGTCAAGTGAAAAAGCATTTCCAAGAGGGTTGATCAACTACGTCACATTCTCGTGATAGAGCAAGTAAAATGAGAACTGGCAAGTGCTATCACTGGTGACCTTAACAAGCGCAGTTTTGGTAAACTAGTGGTATGACAACCTGACTAGAGTAGGTTTAAAAGAGAATGGGGGAGATGAACTGGAGACTGAAAAGGGGAGCAGAAAAATGGGGAGGGTCAAGAAGGTGTGTGTGTGTGTCAGAGAAAGAAAACAAGCAAATCAAGCAAGCCAACAAGAAAAACCTCAGGCACTCATAAAAGTGCTAGCAGGGAAGTAAGAGAGGATGATGCGACAGAAAATGACACTGGGGGGGGTTGGGGGAGATGGCCAGGGAAGGCCTCCTGGGGAAGAGACATTTGAGCTGTGATCCCAAACTGGGTGATGATGGAGGGAAAAGGGAGCACAAAGGTTTCAAGGCAGAACAAGCCAGTGTGACTGTGTGTGGTAAGCGAGGGGGCAGTGCCACAAACCGAGGTGAGAGGGGCAGGGAGAGGCCAGGTCCTGCAGGGCCTTTTACAGAGAGTCTGGATTTTATTCTAAATGTGAAGGGAAGCCATCGAAAGGAATGAAGCAGAGAAATTAACTCCGACTGAAGATTCATAAAACAATAATCAATTTGATGAAAAAGATGAAATACTGAGCACTTACTCTGCAGTGGCCTCATGCCAGGCACTGGACATAGAAGGAAGACTGAGGATAGGACAGGAGGACAGAAAGTCATTCAAACACCCATGACCATAGAGTGGAATATTGGCAAGAGGAGAGGGACACACGCTATAACAGCAACATAAAGGCAGCAGGAGGAGACTCTTCCTCAGAGGCGTCCTGGTGGAGATGACACATTAAGAGGAACAGTGGAACTGACACCTGTGCAGGAACGCACGCAGACACAGACAGGGAAGCGCAGACACAGACAGGGAAGCCAGGGCGTTGCAAGCAGAGAAGACAGGAACAGAACGTCTCAAAAAGTAGCAGTATGTTACAAAAATCACTCTGCAGAGATACAGAGGGGCCCTTTATGTGAGCAAGGGTTCACAGGTCCCACGCAGCCCTACGAGATGCAGGTTTTGCACCTGCATACTCAAGATGCCTGAGCCGCTTTCACCACCAAAGACCTCGATATTTTCTTTCTACAGATTTCATATAGTCTAAGTTTTATTTATTAAACTACATGTAGTAAATAATTAAACTGTTTTCATTTTATATTCATCAAAGATATGTTTGGCAACCCCAACTTTTTATTGTATGAGATACATAATACTATCAAATTTCCTTGGAAAAAAGGTAAAGAAAGGCATTTCATGTCTTAGCCCAAAAGATAGCAGCCCTATCAAGAATAAAGGTCAGTTCCCCTGTATTTCAGAATTAGAGAAAATAAGTCTCAAACATCCATACTCTCTTCCCAGATGGGAGACTGAGGTCCCTAGGCAAGGAGCCACTGATTTATGCCATACAGGCAGCCACGTTCAATGGAAAAGAGCAAAAATTAAGTTCCTACAACAAAATCTGCTATAAAGAACACGCTTTATGACTCCAAAAGCAAAATTAAGCTAAGAGCTAAATGCTTTTATAAGGCAGAATGCTGTCAGAAACACAGAGGTAGAGCCACAGAGCCTCAAGATCACTAGGAAATGTTTTATAGAAACAAGTTTCCACTTTTATAATATACGGAGGCCCAGTGAACTTGACACAAAAACATTCTGTATACTAAAACTTTTCAGGCAGAGATCTATTTCACAACTTTAAGCATCCACTTACTTGAACCAACTGCAACAGTTAATATAACAATATAACTGGCATTAATTATATGATACTTCTCTCCTACAGTTCTTAAACTGAATAAATGCTGCTGCTCAAATCAAATAAATATCCCTTGATGTTTTATTTTTTATGCTAATCCTATATATATGTATATATATACATATACATATTTTAAACAATTTATTGAAGTATATCATTCATACATGAACATACATAAACTATAAGTGTTCAGTAAACATCGTGAACTTACAAAACAAACATGCATAACATCATACAGGGTGCCCACACATCACCCCCCACCCTCAAACACCCTGCATTGTTGTGAAACATTTGTTAACAAATCATGAAAGAGCATCGTCAAAGTATTATTACTAACTATAGTCAGTATCTTCCTCCCCTATACATTATTTTTAAGGATTTATTTACTTTTATCCATTTTTACTGTCCCCCCCCACCCCCGTTTTTGCTGTTTCTGTGTCCATTCACTGTGCAACCCTCTGTGTCCGTTTGCTGCCCTCTCTTCTCATCCTTCTCCTGTCTTCACTGGGATTCGATCCTCAGAACCTCCGATGTGGGAGAGAGGCATACTACCGCCTGTGCTGCCTTAGTTCCTGGTTTATCGGTGCATCTTGTCTTGGCTCTCCCTTGTGTCACTCTCCTGTTACGTCATCATTTTGCTGCGTGGTTCATGGGGCCTGACGGCGCACCCACGCACGGGGCCTGGTGGCCCACGCGCCTTCTCTATTTCTTTTTTTAAATTTTTACCGGGACGTCCCGGGGATTGAACCCAGGTCCCTCCATATGGGAGACGGATGCCCAAACACCCAAGCCACATGCGCCCCCCCTGCTATATCTCTTAAGGTTGACCAAAGATACCCAAAGTTTATAGTCTTTTCCCATACAGGATGGTCATATAATAAATCAGGCTTAGTTTATCACCAGCATTCTAATAACCAGACCTAGGGAGAAAAACTAAGTCTGGGGACACATGCATGGTTTCTAATACAGCGAATGTTTAGCCAACCCTGATTATCACAACATCAGGTCAACAAGAATATTTGCAGTGATGTTTTATAATCAATCACCCTGCTAATAACAATCTAATATGACAAGACTCAATTTCACAAATATAAATAAAAAAACTAGCACTCAGGATTGAAAAAAAAAAAAAAATCTAGTTCAAATACGTAGGGAGTAAAGCTCATAATCTTATAGGTAGGTACCAGATAGTAACCAAACACCTGCTGCTATTTAAACTTCCTCTAATAATGAACCAGGTTTCTCAGGTTTTGACCCCACCTCCTGAACAAAAACAGCTTCATAAGGCCATTATATCAGGAAGAAAAAGCACACATTGCACAACAAGTTAGAATCTAAAACCTATGCTCTTGACTGGAAAGATATAATTTTTAAAATGCTGTCTTATTTAAACATCACCTGCCAGATTAACACCTTTACCTAAAAACTCATATTAAGCACACAGCTATAGATGATGCCCCCTTACTCTTGTAGAATTTTATAAGTAACAGCTAGTGTTTACTGTGCACAGACCATATTAACTGCTCTTGTGTTATGTGCTTAACAAGCATTATTTTGTTTACACCTTATAACAACCCTGTGAAATAAGCACGATTATCATCCTCTCATTTTACAAATAATCTGAGATATAGAAAGTCTAAGTAGCAGATTTTGGCCTTCTGGTCTTCAAAACCATGAGCCAACAAATGCTTGTTGGTTAAGCCAACTCACTGTGCAGTATTTGTCATAGCAGCTCTGGCAAGCTAAGACATGGTAAATCTTTAATGAAAACATGAGGGATCTAGGAAGAAGTAAAACTATCTAGCAGTGCATCTGGCTGAAGATCTCTAAATTAGAGTATCTATTTAATCTATATAAATGGGCACACAAAGTCACCTGTGAAGAACCTGAGACCAGCATGTATAGACCAGAGAGAGGCCCAGAAAGCAGTGCTGGAGGCAGAGGTCCAGCAACAAGACACTGCATTAAGCAAGAGATGGTCTCAGAAAGTAAAATCAAATAAAAGTTATAAATGGAAAAAAATGTCCAAAAGATGTAGACTCCAGCTATGCTAAGAAGGCTCGAGCAGAGTCAATGATGTCACTAGGCTGCCTCGCTTTTACTAAGTTATCAACCAGCTGTGGGGACATTTTGGCAAACAAGTGAAAATACAGCGAGGATAAAGGTAGTTCTTCTAAGCCCAAAGAACATCCGAGTCAACATGACCAAAACCAAACTCATTGTTTTTTCTCCTCAAACTCGGGCGGCCTCCTCATTTAGGAACTCCTTCTGGCCATTTCAATTTCAGTGTTTGTCATCCTCCTCTTCTACCTTACTCCAGCATTCTTGCTCTGTGGTTTAAAAGTCTCGTGAATCAGTTTCCTTCTTCCATTCCTATCACCTCTGCCTCTTTTAGGTCTGTTTCTTATGGTCTTGGACAGTCCTAACCCCTTCAGGCCTCCCCTCTTGGAACCACTCTGGAACTTTAGAGGCCAAGCAGAGTTTTCCACATTATAACCTGTTTCCTCAAATTAAGCTTCTGAGAAGAGAAATGATGCCTCTTCCTCTCTGGCTCCACAGTTGTCTGGGTGAGAGGTATACTACCAGAGCTCAATAAATACTGAATTGACTGATCAAAAAGAAAGGAAACACCAGAAAGCAGAGGTCCCCTCAAACTCAAACCACATGCAAGTTATTACAGTGTGAAGTTTACCAAGTACCAATTAAGGAAAGGAAAGTGTATAGGAAATGTGCACATTTTTAAAAAAAATCTCACTACAAATATTAGTTTTTAGTTATCTCACTATGTGTATCCACCATCAAATATCAGTCAAGCTTTTATGATTAGAAAACAAACTCATTTCATCTCAATTTACTTGAGAGGCATTCTCCCCAAGCTACTTTTAAAAAGAAGGTATTGAAAACTTTAAGAAAGCAAGAATAAAGGAATTTGTTTTCTGCTAAGTTACCCACTGAACAGCTTGTTCATATCCTTTCCAGTTCTGCTCAGAAAATCTTGGCATAATCCCCCTTTGCTGCCTCTTAAGAATGAAATGCAAAAGTAAATGTTTATAGTAAATTTTTAATACTAATCTTCTCTTCTTTATTATCTTCTTCTGAGAAATTTAGCCTTAAAAGTCATGCACAATACTTTTTAGGGCAGTGATTCTCAACCAGGAGTGATTTTTCTCCCCAGGTGACATTTGGCAATGCCTGAAGATTTCTGTGGTTTTGACAACCTGGGGTGGGGAGGAGGGAGTGCTCCTGGCATCTAGGCGGTAGAAGCCAGGGATGCTGTGAAACATCCTACAATGTACAGGACTGCCCCCACAACAAATTTCCAGGCCAAAATTATCAATAGTACAGAGGCTGGAAAATCTTGTTTTAGGAGAAAATATAATATAAGTTGGAATGGGTGAAAAAAAAACAAGAAAAAAAAAAAAAGGCTAATGCTTCATAATATAAAATATCCTATTATTCTTTTTTATAAATGATTTTTTTAAAATAAACATGAACACATAAACCACACACTGTATTTTAAAATCCCAGAATTACACATGTCATATGGGGGGTGGGAGACAGTTTCAAGTAGACATCTAGGGTCAATTAGACCTGATGTTATCATTTAGGGCTGTTATATCAAGAAACTCTAATGGAAAATAAACTCTAGTTCCAGAGAAGTTTGTGGGAAGGAAATACGTAACTGAGTCAGAAGGGCACGAGACTGGACAGGTTAAATCTGATTTCTTACTACGATCCACTTGTAACTCAAAGCACTTGTTTTATCTTCTGGCACTCCACCAAATGACATTTAAAAGTAAATCATTATCAACAAACATTAACCCCAACCTTTTTTTAAAAGTTTTTTTTTTTTTAAGCATTTTCTGCAAAACAGAAAACCCTCGATGTAAATTGTGACCAAGGCTAAGACTAGGCTTCTCTTCTTGTCCTCTTCCCCAAACTATGTAAATAATTCCCATCATTAAACTTTCCCATTGTGTAGGTGGATTCGTGGGTAGGTGGATTCGTGTTGGTTTGCGTTTTATAATTCAAACTCCCCCAAAGTGGTAAAAACACACCGAGAGGCAAGGAAGACAGTTACTTAGAAAAGCCCCCTAGAGGTTACAGCAAAAAAATCTAATGCAAATAATCTTACCAAAGCAGTGCTTTGCTTTATGTGAAGCAAAGTTAGGGCACAACTCGCAAAGTCGCTTAGGGACCAAGTGCCTCTGGCCGAGGTAGACTCGAGCCCTCTCCCTACTCGGTCCCAGCCGCACAGCGTCCAGCTGACCCTCGTCAAGTCCCTGCTGGCCGCGCGGCGGGGGACTTTCCCACAGCGGCGCCCCGGGACCCCCGCCCCGGGACCCCCGCCCCGCGCCGCCTCACCTCCTCCAGAAACTTGGTCAGGTCGTACACCTTGTAGTGCAGGATGATCCAGGTGCTCTTGCTATGGTTGTGCTTCTGGATCTCCTCCAGCGTGTAGTACTTCACGGCCCCGTCCGACGGCTCCGCCATCGCCGCACTCCGAGAGCCTCAGCAGCCAAGAGCTCACACCGCGGCCGCCGCGAGCACACAGCGCGTCCCAGAGTAACCGCCCGGGACATTCCCAGCCGCGCCCAGCGCCGCCGACAGGCACTGAGCCGGCGCCGCGTAGGGATCCGCCCGGACCAAGCCTCCGCCGATTGGCCCGGATTCTTGTCACTCCAAGGTGCCCCGCCCCCGATCGACGACCCGCCCAGAGCGCGGGCGACTGATTGGCTGAAGGAGGTGCTCCTCAGAATCATGGGCGGTGCCGAGGAGAGCGCCGGCGGGGGTGGTGGGGGGAAACTCGCCCGGAGGCTGCGCAGATGCGACGTGCAGAGTCGGTGAAAAGGCGCGGCGGGTGCGGCTTCAGCATCGCCGGGCGTCTCCCAATCAGATCAGCCGCCCATGCCGACGTCATTGGTAACGACAGTGGTCCGACTCCAAGTCCCATAGGGTGGCCCCTGGGTGAACCGGTGGCGTACACGTGGGTAGGAAAGAGCGCGTGTACTAAAAGTACATAGCTGACGTTTTAAGAAAGCATACAGTTTCATAACTAGCAAACAGGTTGCCCAAAAGCACGTTAAACTTTTACTAGCAGTTGTGCTGCTTGTCCGCCCCCTGCTCGGGATTTGGATTACTTCTCACAGGAAAACAAACAAAAATCTAGAGAAATGTGAAATCTTTTTTTTTTTTTAACTAAAAGCAAAAACTTCCAAATTATACCTGTCATGCTGAAGTAGCTTCTGTGCTGTTGACCACTTACCAGGCAAACACTTGCAGTAGTTTATCTGTCTCGTCTTAACAGGAAAATTATAAATTATCTCCATTGTTTCACTTAGCTCTCACTAGCATTTAGACTAGAGTCTGGAACAGGACCTCCCCAGCCCGGGACGCCTCCTCCCCTCTTGACACATCACACAGAAGAATTACAAGTGTTTGGGGAGGGGGGGGGAACATCTGAAAAATTACAGCCTATTAAAAAGCAATGTGATATGTTATTAAGGCCCTTTTCAGCAATGGTAATTAATTGCAAAAAGAACCACACAACATGATACACATATAGAGCCTCTTCTCAGGGGACTTAGCACAGTTCTCATACATAGCAGGTGCTTTATGAATGCTAGTTTCCTTTCCTCCTTGCTTTCCTCCTCCATGGGAATGCATAGCCATTGAGAAAAAAAAACATCTTTTGAAGCATTCCCAATACTTATTTTTTCTTTCTTCCATTTTCACGTTAAGCAAACATTTGCAAGTGTAACACTTCTGAAATATTTCTAAGGACTAAGTAGTGTTAAAAAGCAAAGAAGGTAAATTATTTGTACTATAATACCAATAGAGGTTCATATATAAATATTTGATTACACATCAACGAAATATAATGTTGAAGTAATTTCTAAGAAAGTTTCATTATACTTTTTCTTATCGTTTTGTTTTGAATAATTGTAGATTCACAGGAAGTTACAAAGATATTAGAGGTTGGGAAGCGGGTGTGGC
>JAQZBX010037992.1:0-16530 GCA_029593785.1 Cabassous unicinctus | reverse complement strand
TTTTGTTTTGTTTTGTTTTTTAAATACTGGTTTCCCAATATTCAAATATGGGGACATGTCAGATAAAAATCTCGATTACCAGCTTTTCTTGAAAACTGTAAGATTTGTCCACACGGGGCCCACATTCCAACGTGTCAGCAGCCAGCCATGGAATGGCCACTCCTGACTTGCCTCAGTCCTCACCTGTGGCAAAGGAAGACGGAAGCATCGGAATCCACTTTTCCCCTCGGTGCAGCAGGATGGAGCAGGTTAGACTTTGGGGCCTGGTACTGAGGAACCAAGATTGTGCCCCATGCTTAAATCACTGGCCACAGGCCGTGGTCACAATACCGAGCAGTTTGCAAGGGGGGCCACACATGGCCCCGGTTTCCTCATCTGCTAAACAGGTATATCACGAGAGCCAGCTCGAAGGGCTATTGTGAGGACTGATAACACACCTGGAGCTCAACATATAGTGGTTGCTGTTATCAGAAATAGGCTTGGATCCTTTCAGCCCACCGATGGCCGATGGCGCGTCTTTCTCTGTGCATCAGGATGCAGGAACATCTTACTTCTTGCACCACTAATGTCAGAAAGTCCCTGAAGTGGCACCAAACATTACTCACCCATGAGCCAAGGGCACGTGGAGCCCCAGGATGGACCTTCCCCTTTGTCTGGAAACCTTCCTGTTGCCTCGGTTTTTCCACCTTGTAGTGGGAATTCAGTGATTAATTACCTCTGCCTCAGTAAGGATAACTAATTGCTCTAAGCCCAGCAAGACCACCCCAGGGAGGGGAGAGCAGCGGGTGAAGGCCCAGGCCCCGTGGGCCCTGGAGGGCCTGAGCTAGCCCTTTAAGGGCCTGGCGTTGGGAGGGCATTCCAGGCAGCCCCGCCTTTCCTCAGGGTCAGGAAAGAGAAGGATGGGAGCCAAGATCGTGGAGCCAGGCTGCCTAGTTTCAATCCCGGCTCCCCTTGGGCAAATGCCTAAACTGTCTGTGCCTCGGTTTCCCCATCTGTAAAGTGGCGGTGATAGCAATGGCACCTTCTTCATAAGGTGGTTGAATTTTGAACCAGCGGCCACCAGGGGGAGAAATGGAAGGACGTGGGTGGGATGAGACAGCAGGGGGAAGCCTTCCAGGGTTTGGAAGGCTTCTGGCGGGGCCGGGGGTGGGGGGTCGGGGGATAGAGGAGAGCAGAGAGTTGAGTTGGGGGCAATCTGGAAACTGTTCATCCAGCTAATAAGTACTTACTGAGTACCTATTGTGCACTTAGCACTTCCTGGAAGAGGGGGCATCTCAGCTGAAACCAAAAGAGAGAAGTTAGGGAGGAGAAGCAGTGGAGGGAGGCAGAGAGAACAGAAGGCAAGAAAGTGGCAAGAGCATGGAAAGGAGGCTGGAATTTGAAAAGGGGGAAGGAAAGGGGATAAGCACTTTAGGGGCATGTTGGTCGTATTTACGCCTTCATCCGAGGGCACTGGGGAGCAATGGCAGGTGTGAGGCAGGAGGTTGCCAGAGGCGGCATTTGACTGCTGTGGGGGAGATGACTTCGTAAGGGAGGACAGCCCGCCACTAGCCACCAGCCCCTCCTTCCCACCTCCGGTCCTCTTCCTCCTACTTTAGCTTCTCCGGCGAGGCCACCAGCCCCACCTCCCATCACCTCCCTGTGAAAGAACAAAGCCAGCTTTCACCTGCTCTTTAAGATGATTGGCCCCTGACTACTGGGGCGGGATTATTCTAAAGAGTTAGTGCTCCAGGGGCAACTGGGTGTCTGTTGCTATAGAAACCGGGCCGTCAGTGCCAGGTTCCCTGAGTTAACTCATTGTGAGCAGAAACCGAATGGGGCCTGCTAAAGTCACTGCTCCAAACCTAAGACCAGTGGGGATGGGGCAAAGACCATCACCCAGAAGGACCGGCTGGGTGACCCTGGCCAAGGTCACTCCTTACTCCAGGCCTGGATTTTCCCATCAACACCATAAGAGAGAGAAAAGAGTTGAGCTCCTTAATGGTCTGTGGCTTTCTCTGTCCCCGTTGGGTGTAGTTGTCTACTAAAAGCACTGGCTTTAACCCCTGGCCTGGGTTTGAGTCTCCAGTCAGATGATCGTAGGGCTTTTCAGTGAGACTCAGTTTCCTCATCTGTAAAATGGACATGACCGTAATATTATCTACCTGTTAGCCGTCTTATCACTGCATAACAAGTTACTCCCAAAACTTAGTGACTTGAAACAACATTCTTTTCACAAACTCTGTGGGTCAGGAATTTGGGAGTGGCTTGACTGGATGGTTCTGGCTTGTGGGTCCCTCCTGAGGTTAGGTGAAGCTGCCGGCCAAGGCTTCACCTGAAGGCAGTTCTGGGGCTGGAGAATCCTCTCACAAGAAAGCTCTCTCGCTTGGCTGGGAGTTGGTGCCGGCTGCTGGCTGGGGCTTCGGCCTCCCCACCAGGCTGCTTGAGCACCCCCAACATGGCCGCTGGCCCCCACGGCACTCTGTGGGCCACACCAGGTGTGGGTGCCAGGAGCCGGGTCGTTGGGGTCCCTCTTGGAGGCCGGCCACCGCACTGCCTTATAAATCTCCTTAAAGAGTGAATGGGCCCTACAGGGTCCTCAAATTCCTTTCATGCCACTCAAAATGCTGTTTCCTGGGCCCCACCCCAACCTACCGGCCCAGAACTCCTGGAGCCAGGGCTCGGAATCTGCATTTTTTTAAAGTGTGCCAGGCGATTAGATGCCAATGAAAGTTCAAGGACCACCCGCCTCACAGGTCCCGGGAAATGGGAGGCAACTCTTAATTCATTGAGTTTCACTTGGCCCCACTGGACGTGCAGGCCTGGGCAGGAGGCTGACAAAACAGAAGGAAACAGGAGCACAGGACAAATGTTCACTGGGTGAACCGAATCCGGGATGATAGCCATATCCGGGACTGCTGGGCCGAAAGAAAGTGTAATCCACTTAAAGACGCAGGAATGGCGTCCTGGGCCCAGGGGAGTCGCGTGAAACCCAGAGCCAGGGAGCTCAGCCAGGCTCTGGGCGCTGCGTAGCCTGTCGACCTGTGCGCACTCCCTGCGGCCCAGCTATTTCCCTCTCAAATCGCAGCTGTCCCAAAATGGTTGCCTCATCGTCAAGCCTTCCCTCTAGCGCCCACAGTAACTTAATTTGGTCTTTGGACTTCCAGTTCCGAATTCCCAGGACTCTGGCTGGCACGGTGGGGCGGGGGGGACCCGCGCTGTCCCTGCAGCTGGAGTCAGGGTGGGGTCCTGTGAGCTGAGGGGGTTGGGGTCAGTGATTAGCATCTTGGCACGAGGCCCCGGGCACACAGCGGAGGCTGATGTGGTCTCCAAGCTCAGAGCTGTAGTCTAGAGGTGAAAACCTGGGCAGGAAGGGTCCTGCCCCCACAACTTGAGAAGAAATGACAACAGAGCCCCCGACCCAGCACAAAGCTGTACCCCCCACAAGGCTGTACCCCTAAGAACCGTGCCTGGTGAGATCAGCCCCATGCGCGCCCCCAAGCACAGGCAAGCCGAGTCCCTCGGGCAGGAGTGTGCGACTGTTTTTAAACCAGGAGGAAAAAATGGCTCACGTTTTTTAAAAGTTTTCATCAGAATATGCAAAATCTGCATTTGGGCTCCAGCAATCTATGACTTTGTCATGGAAGAATTTTATTTTGGATGCCAGGATTTTTGAAATCTGGACAAGTAGCAGGATTTTTTTCGTAACACATGAAATGAGGTAAGGTGAGCTGGGGAGGGAAGGGCGGCAGGGTTGGTGTAGATAATTAACAGATTAGAGACAGTACAAGGTGCTGTTTGAAAGAGAGGCAGGCTCACAGGGGGATGTGATATTCTTTCAATAATTCTTTAAGAAGAGACGAGACGGAAGGCTTCCCCTCTACTGTCTCAGGAAATCCAACTCTAGCCCCAACCTGTATCCCACTGAACCAACAACAGCCTCCACTTAGTTATCCAGAGCCACCCCCCTTAAAGTATCAGCTGCTGTCACTCAAATTTATCCATTAGCAAACCTCCAACTGTAAGCAATAGAAAAGTCCCAGTGTCAAAGTGTTAAACGACATTCATTACCTCAAATAGCAAGACGTTCAGATGTAGGGCAGGTTTCTGGGTCAGTTGATTCAGCAGTTCAAGGATGCTTGAAGTGTGTGCCAACCTTAGTGTGGGACTTTTTTTTTAGCATGGCCTACTTCATGAGTGCAAGATGGCTGCCTCAGCTCCAGGCATCACAGACATAACTTCCCTCCAGAGAAAAATGAAGGAGCTCTTTATTGTGTCTCTGTTTAGAAGCAAGAAGACAATTCTCTCATGTCTCATTGGCCAAAATTGGGTCACACGTGCATTTCTTAGTGGCCAATCCCTGCAAAGCAAAGGGATTGAATTTTGACTGATCATTCAGGGTGGATGGACATTGGGGAGCCCACCTGTAACATCTGGCCTCAGTGCCCTCGTTGAGCTTTTCACCTCCTACCTCAAGTGGCCTCTCAGAATATTGTTTCTGACTACATACAGAATTCCCCGAAGACTGGGTAAAGACAATTTTCTCTAACCTTGTCATGTTCCTGGGATGTTTTAGTCACCCTTAAGACTTGTGCCCTGAACATCCACCCTGGGTCAAAGGCAAACACTGACAGATTAGTAGGTGGATGCACACTTACCTAGTGACTGAATTTTCTCTCCACCCCCACCCCCACCTTTCTGTTGGCTCAATGGAAACATTCCAACCCTAGGAAATCTGGCAGGTGAGGGCACCCCACTTGGGGCTGTCTGTCTCTCCGCTGCTATGTCCCCATGCCTTGCAGTGTCTGTGGCCACAAATGCCACAGGCGGTACCGACTCAGCCTGTGTGGGGAGCCACTTCCCCAGCCTCCATGTGCCAGCCATGGCCCCAGGAGAGGTGGAAGGAATTACTCAGCATGCACATGAGTGGCATGATTCCCTGACTTCAATATTTTGTTTCTTATTCTGCAGATCAGAGACAATTTGTTACTCATCTTAAGCCACATTTTCCTGAATGTGCATGATTTTCCAGGCTGGCAAGGAAGACCTGTGACCAAGCTCTTGAGTTCATATTAGGGCCTAGTCCATCACGCTGGGCAACCTTGGGCCAGCCCCTTCCCTTCCATCCTCCTCCAGGTCCCCATCAGCCCAGCAAACAGGCTCGAGTCTGAGCTAGGGGATCCGTGGCATGAACGTTGCCCCCATCCACCTGTGCTCACAGCAGACATCACTAATCAATCACAGGGCTTTCCCTCTGAACTCAGATTGGTGCCAGAATCATCCTCAGTCCAGGCCCCCTGGCAGCCCCTAGGAACTGATCAGTGGAATCACCACATTTTGACTCTTCCATTTGCCATGCCTGAGCTAGGTCAACTCTCACATCCCTCCCAACTCAGGTCTCTTCCCACATGTGATTTTTCAGACCCTCCCTTTCCCTCCTACCCCCACCCTCTGAAAAGGAACTTTGCCATTGGCATCCCCTCCTTTTCCTCCTGATGTTTCTGTCCTTTCACCACAGGCTTCCAGAGGATCACATCTCTGCTCTGACACTTTCTAGCTGTGTGACCTTGGACAGGTTTCTTATCCTCTGTGAGCCTCACTTTCCCCATCTGTAAAATGGGGCCGACATCTGCCTGATGGAGATGTGAAATGTACCTGGCAGAGCATGGGGCATGGGCACCCTCAGCCCACACTAGCCCCTTTCCTCATGGGGCCTGCTCCTGGCTCTGATTTTTTTTTTTTGGTGGGGGGAGCATGTAAAAAATGACATGACCAGCCATTTCTGGACAAACTCTTGTTTATTTTAACCATTGCATCTCCTCCCTGGCTGCCCTCCACCCAACCCTGGAGGCAGCCTGACCTCATCTTGTGCTTTGGGGGTGAGGGCATCCCCCATCCTCCCACCCCGGGAGGACCGGGGCCACTGTACCTTTAGTTTGTAAGCTGCACCAGGACTGTGGCTAACACTCACCCTGCCAGCTGGGTCTGGCCAGGACACGGGCTCTGGGCCACACCCAACACTGCCCTGAGACCCACAGCCCATGGACACGAGCCGCCACCCCACCCCAACTGCTCAGGCACGATCGGACTCTGAGGAAGGAGGGGGAAGGGGCATGTACCAAGACCCCAGAGCACGGGCTGGAGAGAGAGAAGGCAAAGAACAGGCGAGGTTCCCTCTTGAGGGGCCTTTGTGTCTCCAAACTGGGCTCTCTCCAGCCAAAGCTCCTACCCCCCTCCCTGGGGGCAGTTACCCGCCATCCCCACCGCCCGGCCAAGCCCAGATCTGGGCCACCCCGTCCCTTTCCACCAGCCAACAGGAAACAAAAGCAGTGAAAACCCCAAGCCTTGTCACTAGAAAAAAACACCCTAAGTGTCAACAAATAAAATTAAACCTGAAGCCCCAGAGCACTGAGCCAGCAGTGAGCTACTGAAGCCTTGATTGTAGATGTACACACTCATGCGTGCGCATACACACACACACACACACACACACTTTCCCCAAGTCCCGGGGTCTGAGTCTGTCACCAAGAAGCAGCCTTCAGGGAAATAAAGATTGGGGTGGAGGCGTCCTCAGGGGGTGCGCGGTGCGGGGCCCCGAGGACTGTAAACATGACCCAGCCTGAGGGCCGGGGCGTCCCGAGCCCCCCGAGATTCTCGCTGGACTAAGAGCGGGCACGGTGGTGAGTGAGAAGGGTGGTGGGGAAACCGGAGTCGGCCTCCCGTCCCCCGGCCTGTCTCCCTGTCAGAATGCCGGGGGTGGGGACTGGGGCTGCGAGGGCGCGCAGAGGGGACAGCGTGGCGGCGGAGGGCGGGCTTCTGGAGCGCCCCGTCCCCCCGGGAGCACCTGGGCCTGGGCGGCTGAGTCAGCTCGCGGCCCCGCCCCCCCGGCCGCACCTGCTGGAAAGTTCCGGCCTCGGGGCCAGCTCAGGCCACGGCTGCCCAGCCCAGGGCCGGGACGGGAGGCCGGGCGAGCCCGGGCCCCACCCAGGCCGGGGACAGAGAAGCTGGCCGAGAACGTGACTGGCTCGCAGCCCCAGCCACCGAGCGCCAGGCGGGGAGGCCGCCCCGAGGGCAGCACGGCCACCTGGGGCCAGGGCCCGGGAAGTCCCGCCTCCCGCAGTCCACGCCGAGCCCTCTGCCCGCGTGCTGGCCCGCGTGCTGGCGAGGCCCTGAGCACGGGGACAGGCCCGGGGGCGGCGGGCCCAAGCCGGCCTCCTCTGGCCAGGCCGGGCCGTCAGGGCCGACCGGGCACCCGTCTGTCGGCTGCGGACCATCCCGTCCCCGCCAGCGTCTGAGGCCTGTGCCGGCGGGAGACTGGGGGGCTCGGGCCTTGCAGCCGGGGCACCCTCAGGGCCGGGCCCGGGGTCCCTCGGGGGCAGCCCCGCGGTCTTCAGGGAGCTCATGCCGGCGCTGGACCCTCAGGACCAGGTAGGCGGTCCCCCGGGGCTGCACCCTGAGCCAGGCAGGCCCCGGCGCCCCCCCAAGTCCAGCACCTCCCCGGGGCTGGGCCCGGGCCGCCCGCGCTCGTCAGGGCTGGGCCCGGCGCCTGCCCCAGCGGCTCCGCAGGGCCCGCACCTCCTGCCCGTAGCGCTCGTGCAGCTGCACGAAGGAGGCCGCGTCCAGGGGCCCGCCCGGGGCCGAGGCCCGGCGGCGGGGAGGCAGCGGCGGGGGCTCGGGGCCCGGCCGGGCGGCGGCGGGCAGCTCGGCGCTCCACACGGCGCAGCCGTTCTCCTTGGGCGGGAGGGCGCGGGGCAGGCGGGGCGCGGCGGGGCTGCCCCCTGCCCGCACGGCCGCCAGCTGCTGCTCCAGCTCGCTCACCACCAGCCGCAGGTAGTCGAAGCTGGCCCGCGACAGCGCCTTCACCCAGCCCTCCATGGCCGCCTGGCTCTCGGCCGCCAGCACGTAGGTGCGGGCCCGGGCGCCGGCGAAGCGCACGGCGAAGGCGAACTCCTCGGCGGCCTCCACCAGCTCCACCGTGCAGCCCTCCAGGATGATGACGCCCACCGGCTCGCGGCTGGCCGGGTCCTCGAAGTAGAAGAGCATGTTGCCACGCAGCACGAACCAGCGGCGGTGGTAGGCGGCGTGGCGGCCACCCTTCTTGTACAGGAAGCCCACGTTGTCGGCCGGGGCATCGCAGGTGGCATAGAAGGCCAGGCTCCGCTCGTTGAGCTTCATGGCCGCAAGGCCGGGGCCTGCAGGGGAGCCCGGGGCCCAGGCCCCACCAGAACAGCCAGTTATTCACGGGGCCAATGCCACCCGTCACCCAGCACCTCGCCAAGGCTGCCCTTGGCTGCCACAGCGCTCCGACATGCCCGTTGCACAGACGTGGAAACTGAGGCTCAGAGAGCAGAAGCGGCCAGCCTGAGCTCACTCAGCTCTGAGAAACAGAACCCGGACTCAGGCCTGGAAGCCAGGCTAGTAACCATCCTGCCTCCCCAAATAGCGTGCAGGGTTTCTGCTGCGTGCCAAGCACTGCATATATATTAACTCACTGAACCTTAGGTGGCAGGGATGAGGGTTCTCCCATTTGACAGATGGGGAAACAAAGGCACAGAGAGGCTAGTCCCTTGCCCAAGGTCACAAAGCAAATTGGGCAGAGTTGAGATTCAGGCACTGGCTGTTTCCATCATCCTCCAGGGCACAGACCAGCTGACCTTCCAGGTCCCTGCTCTCCAAATTCTGTGACTCATGATTTGCATATCCATAAAGTGGGGACCCAAACAAAGCCGACGTAAAAGGGTTGTAGGGGCTTCATTCATTCATCAAATATTTATTAAGCACCCACTACACGCCAGGCACTGTTCTAGGCACTAGGGGACAACAGTGAACAAGCCAGCTAAGGTGCCCCGCCCATGGAGCTGACAAGCTAGTTGCAGAGGGCCTGGGAAGGGAGCAGGTGATTATCAGACAAATAGATAAAATAGGTCTGCCAGATGATCTGAACTGCTATGGAAAAAAATAAGGCAGGGGAGGGAGGCCAGAAGGAGGTAAGGGAGGAGCTATGGGAGGAGCTATGGGGAGGGCGTGCTGGGCTGTGAGGTGGGAGCCTATCTGGTGTGCGTGAGGAACAGCCAGGAGGCCAGTGGGGCTGGAGCAGAGGGAGAAAGGGGAGGAGGCAGGAGACATGGTCGGAGAGGAAGAAGAGACTGGTAGGACACAGTCCAGATAAAGACAGGCACCCAGGACCTGGCCCCGACTTACCGGGAGGGGATGGTGGCAGGGGCATCGTGTGCCCATCTGACTTAGAGGATTCTAATTCTGTACACTTGACTCGGTGATTTCATCCACCTTCCCCAAGGAGCACATGATGGGGGCAAAACTGGTCAGGCAAGACTTATGTGGAGGGAAGCGGGTGTGGCTCAATCGATGGAGCTCCCGTTTACCATATGGGAGGCCCCGGGTTCGCTTCCGCTTCCCGGGACCTCCTTGTGAGGGCAGGCCGGCCCGCACAGCGCGGTGGGCTGATGCAGCGGGACCTCACAGCAAGGGGGAGATAAGCAGACACGGAGAAGACACGCAGCGAATGGACACAGCAAGCACAAGCAGCAAGAGGGGGATAAATAAATAAATAAATCTTTAAAAAAAAAAAAAAAAAAGACTTATGCGGAGGTGGCAGATGGGTCCCCAACTGGTCACCTTCCCTGGGGGTATCCCATGGCCAGACTTTGAGGACACACCTCATGCTTCCACTTGACAGCCTCACCCTGTGTGTGTAGGATGGTAACTACATTTTTCAAAAGGCAAGGTATATAAAGAAAGTGCCTGGAATGCAGTAGGTGCTCAGTTAATGCTCCTTCCCTTGCCTGGGTGGTGCCTTGTTCAGGACTGGTGGAATGAAGTCTGGGTAGTGGCCTTCCTGGGAGCAGCCAGCCACAGTGGGACCCACCAGCCCACCTGACCCAGGGCGGAGGGAGCAATTATACCAAACTGAATCCTTGCCACCTCACCTCGGCTGCCCAGGCAGTCAGGAAAGGCTTCCTGGAGGAGGTGCCACAAGCCATGATTTAAGAGCAGCATCCAGCCTGTCCCAACCTAGCAGCAGAGCCAAGCCCAGAGTCCCCAAAGGCTCAGGGTGTGTACTCCGTGCTTTGCCTCCCTGCGCTGTGTGACCTGAGACCCAGACTGCCCCTCTCTGAGCTTGTTTCCTCTCCTGTAAAATGAGACTCAAACATCACCCTTCCAACATGTCCCACGTGGGCCCTGGTCCCATTGCTCACAGGAACCTCCCATGCCCTCACCCCACTTCCCTCCTACCTCCCAGGCCCCCACTCACCTCCCGCCCTTTGCCCAGCTCCGGCCTCAGGTGCTGTCCTCTGGGTTCAAATCTCAGCTCTGCAGCATCAGGGCTGTGTGACCCTGGGCCCATTAGGCTCTCCGGGCCCCTGTTTCTGCATCTGTAAAGTGGGATCATGACAGCACCTTGGTCAGGGTTGCCGTGACAATGGGACAATGACTGTGTGGAAGGCACGGGCTCAGCACTGGGAGCTGTTAGCATCACTCGTCTCGGCCTCCCCACGTGCTCCCCTCCAGCGCTCCTTGTCTCAACAAACGGCCCGTGGCTTCTCGCCCTTAACCTCGTCCATATCAGAGGCCAACTTTCCGTCCACTGCCACCTCCCAATCTAGGCCTGCTTCATCACTGGCCTGGACGGCTGCAGTAGCCTCTTCACTCATCTGTCTCCGTCCTGCCTCCCCCGCCATCCATGGCTCAGGTCCAGACTCCTCCCTTGGCCCGCAGGCCTCACCTGGCTTCTGGCCTCTGCTCATGCTGTTACCATCCACCAGAAACACCTCCTCCAGGAAGCTGCCCCTGGTGGCCTCCTCTGGGCTCCCCCATTCCTAGGGTTCTCCAGTCACAGCAGTGATGGCGCTGTGATTGGCACCACACAACCCTTCCCCACCTGCCGTGCTTTCCAGAAGGCAGGGGCCAGGCCGGTACACGTCGGCACTCTCTCTGCCAGCACAGACTTCAGAGAGAAGTGCAACCCAGGACCTGGCCCAACGAGGGGACTTGAGGAAGGGCAAACACTGGGACATAAGGCAGGATGTGCGAGGGCCGCACAGGGGCTCGCGTGCAGCTCAGATTCTCAGAAAAGGGAGATGGAAATCAGGGCGGTTCATAGAGCAGAGACGCAGTCTGGGAAGGCGTCCGGTGGAGGTGCCAGCACAGGCCAAAGCCGGGAGGGCCCATGGCCGAATGCAAGGAGTCAGGGTGGGCCTTCCCCCTCTGTCTGGAGATTCCCCATAGACTTTGTCCCTGGGGTCCTCCGAACACCTGGCTCAGTAGAGAGATAGCAGGCGAGGCTGCCTCCCGCTCCCTGTGGCCCAGAGACAGACCCCTTGAAAGCCCTCCTGCCCCGGCTCCTCTAGACTTCTGCATGGGGCCTAGCACTAATTGAGCACCTAGTGCATTCCTGCCCACTCCTGGCCCCATTATTGCTTACTGGGGCCAGGCCAGTAGCCCCTTCACTTTCTCACTGCTGCTGCCTCACCTGGCCCTGCTGAAATCCATTCCCTACACTGAGGGATCCTGTTACAATGAAGTCTAATCACATCCCTCTTCTGCTCTAAGCTCTCCCATGGCTCCCCACTCCTCTCGGTATACCATTCTGTCCTCCCTGTGGCCTCCAAGTTCCCCTTCCCTCTGCCTTTCCCCCTTGTTCACTCAACTCCAGCCACACTGGCCTCAGAGACCCTGACACATTCCCAGCTCAGGGCCTTTGCCCTCTCTGTCCCCTTCCCACATTTCCACAGTCTCAGCCTGATCGTCACCTCCTCAGGAAGGCTGTCTCTGACCAGCCCCCAGTCACTCTCCTGCACTTGAACCTGGAATTCCCTGGGTCATTTTTGCCTGCTCCAGAAGGGCAGGGGTTTTTGCCTGAAGCCAGTGCCTGGCATGTTATAGGTGTCAATACTTGTTGAATGAATGAAACCTCAGCAGCCCCATAAGAAAGGGTTTGTTTTCCCCCAATTCACAGATGTGGAAACAGGCACAGAGAGGTTAAGTAACTTGACTTAACGCACGATGTGGGCCAGAATCCCTTGTTCTGGACAACCAGCTGAAATGGGGGACTGATCTTGGGGCCTGCCCGCCCTATTAAAGCCCAAAGAAGAGCAGCTTCCTTCACATTGCCAGCCCCCCTGCCCCCCACTGCCCGAGGTCACGGGCTAGCACAAGGACCAGCTCAGCTCATGGCCCCTGCCTCCTACCGCCCACCAGAGCAGGGAGGGCAGGAAGCAGCAGGAACTCGGCTCTAGCCTTGCCCAAAGGCTGACCGGGGTGCCTGGTCCCGGTTTATCTCCCCAAGCTGTTTTCCAAGAAGTTCAGAGTCCACAGCGGGCACTGCTGCTGATTCAACAGCCTGTGGCCAGGCAGGAAGCTGGAAGGGGACTGGTCCCCCCACGACTCCCAGGGCCAAGTTCTCACCTCTGCCTGCCCTGACTGGAGGACCTTTGGGTCAAATGGGCCGTGGAGAGGGTTCAATGAATTAAAACTTGGAAAAATTATGGGAAAGATGCCAAAATTATTAGCTGCCACGAGTCGGGATGTTCACAGCCTCATCTATAAAACAGGAACATTAATATCCAGCCCTCCAGAAGGGCTGAAATCATTAATGCTGAAATGTCATTTTGCAAAATGCCTGGCAGGTAGTGAGCGCTCAGGGAAGGAGCCATCTAAAAGGCCCAAGGTCTCCAGGGACACAGCTGGCCCATGACCCAGGACTCTAGGGAAACTGAGGCAAGGCATTTTGGCATTCACCAGGGAGGACTCAAGGAAATGAGACACAAGGGACGAGTTGGGTCCAGCCACCCCCACGCACAAGTGGCGCCCGTGGGGTCTGCCCATCTTCCAGCAGTGGGCGTGGGGGAGAGGGTGTGGCAGGCTCAGGCTGAAAAGCATGTGTTGAGAACCTTCAAGAGCGGCCTGTCCAGGGAGCCCTCAGCGGTGACCACAGGGACGTCAGGGCCGCCCACCCAGGCTCAAGGCAGAGGCTGGGTCTCCAAATCTGGCCCTGCCGCTGGTTGCCCCCTGCACCTCTGTGTGTGCGCAGGGGAGCGCGTCCCAGGTGGGTGTGCAAGCGCCAAACGAGGGGGGCTCTCTTACAGGGGCGGGGGTCATGGCCACGATCGGCCCTGGCAGCTGGTGCCTAATGGGGAAGTGGCCCCTGCGGTGGGATCGCGGATGGGAAGATCCCGGGCGGGGCTCCCCCCAGGCGTCCGGGAGAGCCCGTGGCCCAGACGCCTGTTCCGAGTTCCCTGGCGGGTCCCCCCGCGAGGTCGCTCTTACCTCGCGGCCCAGGCCTAGGGCGGCGGCGGCGGGACGGGAGGCACGGGGCCTGGAACCATGGCCCGGGACCCGCTCGGCTGCGCGACGGTGGCGGTGGCGCTTTGTCTCCCGGGCAGCCAGGCCGGCGCAGCCGCGGGAGAGAGGCTGGGAGGATGGGAGGCGGGGGCGGCCGGACAGTCCGCGACCCGGGGGCGGGCCCCTTTAACCCTTCGCGGCCCACCCGCTCCAGTCCCGCCCCCGCGATCGTCCCGCCCCCGGATTGGCCAGCCATAACCGGACACGCCCCCGGATTCGCCACACCCCTGTGGGCCCGCCTCCCTAAACAGTTCTTAAAGGGACAGACACTGGTTCACAAATTCCCAGTACCCACCCTCGGGAAAGCGCTGGGAAAGCGCTGGGAAAGCGCATTCAAGCCGGAAGACTGTATATCCATATGGAGAAAATACACTTCGATCCTTGCCTCACACCATACACAAAGTTGAGCTCGAGATGGGTCATAAGTTTAAGCATAAAAGCTCAACTATATAACGTCTAGAAGGAAAAGGAGGGAAAATCTTTGTAGCCTTAAAACAGAGAAAGATTTCTTAGGACTCAGAGAGCATGAACCACACACACACACACAAATTAAAAGTTGAACTTCAAAAAGATGGAAAGCTTCTGCCCTTCGAAAGATACCATCAAGAAAATGAAAAGGTAAGCCACAGACTAAGAAAAATATTTGACTACATATTTCTGACAACGTACTTGTATTCCACATGTATACATTCAATAAACTCTTACAACTCAATAAGACAGCCCATTTTTAAAAAGGTTTGAACAGATGTTTCATAAAAGAAGATATATGAATGGCCAATAAGGAATGAAAAGATGCTCAGCATCATTAGTCATCAGAGAAACGGAAATTAAAACCAAATCAGGAACCCAAGCTCTTGGGCGTTTTGGGGTCCTGGTGCCCGGCTCCACGCGTCTTTGAGGCTCCTGCGAGCCACAGGCCTGAGAGTGTGAGCTGGCTGCTGCAGACCATCAGTTTGTCCCGTCATTAGCTAAGGTGGCATTCTGCAGATCTCTACATTATAAAGAAATGATTATTTGGACCTGTGACTACTTCTTGAAAAGTCAAACTTGACTTCAGATGGGCTAATCTGTAATATGGCTCCAAGCTATGGCTCCTTCTGGACCACTACCTCTGCAGCTAAGGGCTAAACAAGACTAAACCTAATCTGATCAATCTGCGAGGTCCTGGGAGGATATCCACTTTTCACTGGTCTTAGCTCTAGGGAGGCAGGCTTCACTAAGCATTACCTTACTCATACCTTTAAATGGAGTTCATGACAGCCCTGGCCAGCCTCCAAAAGGAGTCTAGCTGTCCCATCTGTCTGGATTACTTGAAAGACGCTGTACCATCAACTGTGGACACAATTTCTGCCGCTCTTGCATCAATAAGTCCTGGAAGGATCCAGATGATATCTTCCTCTGCCATTTTTGCTGTCCAGACAAGAACCTCAGGAGGAACCCCCAGCTAGGTAATTTGACTGAAATTGCTAAGCTCCTCCAGGTCAGAAGAAGCAAAAGCAAGAGGCAGAAAGAGAACGCCATGTGTGAGAAGCACAGTCAGTTTCTGAGCCTTTTCTGTGAGAACGACCTAGAGGTTTCATGTACACAGTGCAGTTTCTCCACTAAACTCTGCAAGCACATTTGCCCCATTAAGAAAGCTGCCCCATCGCAGAAAACTTCTACAATGCAGCATTGAGCCATTGAAGAATAATGTGGAACAAGCTGAAAAAATGATAACTCTGCAACCAGGAAAACAGTGGAGTTGAAAAAGAAGGTAGAATATAGGAGAGAAGAAATAAATTCTAAATTTGAACAATTTAGGCTGTTTCTACAGAATGAGCAAAAGATTATTCTTAGATATAAGATGAAGAGATGGAGATTTTCAGAAAACTCAGAGAAAACCTAATCAAATTTTCAGATCATTTTTCTACATTAAAACATCTGTTGAGAGAGAGAGAGAGCAACTGTTTTTGCACTCAGAATTGGAATTACTGACACATGTTAAGAGTATCCACGGCAGGTATAAAAACCTAAAATACCCTGAACCCTTTTCATTCAGATTAAAGGA
This sequence comes from Cabassous unicinctus, assembly GCA_029593785.1. NCBI lineage: Eukaryota > Metazoa > Chordata > Mammalia > Cingulata > Chlamyphoridae > Cabassous > Cabassous unicinctus. The sequence goes on along the minus strand of JAQZBX010037992.1, from coordinate 1,142 downwards.
ATGAGTCTTCCTCTACAGTGTTCTGGTTTAGACAAAATTATCAAACCATTTAAAGTAGATGTGATTTTAGGTGTTGAAACAACACATCCTCAGGTTATTGTTTATGATGATAGAAAAATTGTGCAATATGGACAGACAAAACAAACCTTTTTTTATAACCCAAAGAGATTTTGTCTCTGCCCTGCTGTCTAGGGCTCTAAAAAATTAATTCTGGTAGGCATTACTGGGAGATAGAAGTGGGAAACAAACCTAAACGGACATTGGGGGTTTGTCGAGACTGTCTTCCTAGGAACTAGCTGAATCAGCCATTAGTTCAGGATGGATTTTGGGCAATTGGACATAATAATGAGATGGGTATGTTGCATTGGGTCCTAAGAGAATCCAGCTTCTGCCAAAAGTAAGACCCAGTAAAACTGGTATTTTTCTGGACTATGAGTTGGGTGAGATTTCCTTCTATACTTTGAATGGTAGATCTCTTTTCTATACTTTCAATGATTCCTTTAGTGAAGCTCTTTGGCCTTATATTCTATACTGGAATGGATTGTGAACCTCTTAAAATATCTTCAATAACAGACTAAGAAAGATGAAGTACCTAGAATGACTGTTTCATTTTCTTTCAGTTTGTAGGTGTAATTTAGCCAATAAATTTATAGTCTCAGTAAAAAAAATTTAAAAAAAAAAAGCCCAAATCAGATACTACTGTACTCCAACTAGGAAGGCTGAAATTAAAAAGACTGACAATACCAAGTGTTGACGAGGATGTGGAGCAACTGAACTCTCCATAGGGAGCTCGAGGGAATGTAGATTGATACAGCCACTCTGGAAAAAAGTTTGTCAGTTTCTTATAAAGTTAGATATATGCTCACCATGCATCCCTGCAATTCCACTTTTAAGTATTTACCCAAGAGAAATGAAAACATCCGCACAAAGACCTGTATGCAAATGTCCATTGCAACTTTATTCATTAAAAACTCAAAACTGGAAACAAAACTATGCAAATGTCCACCAACAGGTGAATAGATAAATTGTGGTACATCCATACAATGGAATATTACTCAGCAGTAAACAAAGAAACAAATTATCAATACATGCAGCCACACAGATGAATCGCAAACATTGAGATTCTGAACAAATGATACCAG